>JARJDY010052483.1:0-11160 GCA_030264615.1 Cypha longicornis
AAAACGAGCGGTTCATTTTAACTGTGAATTTACTTGTCAATTAAACTGGCAATCAAATTCAGATGTTTCTTCATTTCTAATTGCACGATTTATTATCAGCTATTAAATGCACCAATACGCAGTTTGCGCTTTCATTTTAACTTTTTCCTTGAAAAAGCACTTAGTACCTATTGCCCTTAAATTGTTTCCCAAGTGCATTCATTAATATTACTGCCCCTTTCTTTTAGCCAAAAATGCTTTGCCGTAAAACAGCATCTATCCGAGTTATAAGTCGCTTGCACATAGGTTTTACGAAACAACATGCCAGGCACGTACTCTCTGTTGCTGACTCCTTGAATCACAATAAAATTAAGCTTATATCTTAATCCCCTCAAGGTATAATCAGATAAGCACACAATCAATTGCTAAAACACTCATAAAGGAACATCACAAATGATGTTTACAGTTTCTTAACTTCGTGCAGACGGCTTGTTTAATTGGCTTAATACGAGCAAGCGATTTAAAGTTGATGGACACATAAAGTCACAGCAATATGAAATATATATATGGTCAGTGTCGGGAAAAGAATGTCTGAAAGTATTACTGTTATGTAGGTTCTTTTGACCATCCATTTCTTATATATCCGCCGCTACTTATAATCTTCCTGCTCTTTATTAGGGAAACCCTAAGGAATGTTACTTGTCCATATTATATCCGTGGAAAAGTTCACTCAAATAAAAGTTGGCCCTTTAAATCCTCTAGGTGTCTAGGAAGATATAAAACGGTGAATTTAGTTAACGAATTAAATTAATGAGAGCTCGTGACCGCGGTTACTTCTGATGTCTCCGGTGCGGTTGGGAATGAGGCTTATTCTTATCGCATAATGAAGATTCAGACGGGACAGTAGTAGTGGCAGCGTCGCTTCCGGTTCCGTCCCCAACTCCAGACACGCTTGCGAGGTATGCCCACTAGCCATCTGTCTTCATTGAGAATTTTTGGAATGAGCAACGTGAATTATAATAATCGCATTTCTACCAAGCAAGCTCGACTAACGGCCACGCTTCATACTTGTTACCACAAAATTCCAACTGTTTTAGACGAAACGAAGTATTTTGTCAACTTTTAGTCCTTTTTAACAATCTGAACATTTGGGGAATGCGGAAATACCTGACATCGGTACCTGTTACGAACTATTTGTAGCATGAAATATGTGCATTTCGTTGGAGATGAAATGGAAGCAAAATTTCGACAAAGGTTTGGCTTATTCCTGTTGGATGCCTCTTTTAATTGCGCTTTTAGAACGGCGCTATTGATTCCTTTTTTCGAACAAAATAAATGGCTTATATTTCGGGTCTGACATTTTTATACTTAAGTTGCGAAACATTGAAGAATTGGCAGTGATTTGTGATACAGTGCGTGTCAGCAAGATCCCTCACAAACACTTTTACCTGACAGCCTTCCAATCTCTTGACTCTCAAAGTGATTACCGTCATTATTTATGTCGCAAAATTATTAAATTTATTGATTGGAGGGAAAGTCCCATTTGAAGAGTCGTTCCAGTCTGTGTAACGGGTTGCGCGGCTATTATTGCGCTAATAGACTTGAAACGGCTTACAATTGCCGTTTGTATTGAAGTTTTAAAAGTAATTATTCGAAGCCCTTTCTGAGCTTTAGCTGTGTTAGTGTGTATATATCGAGTTGTTTTCGGTGGCGGCACTCGGCAATAAGGCGACGCGACGGTCCGGACCAAGCGTCACGAAGGCGTACGATGTACCCCACATACCAAATCAGACTTTCTCTCAGTGTCGTATTAAAATGCGAACTAGCCAGCGCGCGATGGGACACAACTGGCTGCCAAAGCGTACTTTTATTAGGCCATTAATAAATTATAGCAACAGGCGGGACGGCCTATTGCTCATACATAAACTCAAGTAGCATCTTGGCTTGACGTAATAATGAGATCCGACCGGATATGGCAATAGGATTTGGCTAAATAGAGGTGATCAATCACTGAACAGCAGCGTGTCACTGCATTGACTGGCGGATGGCGTGCGGCACCTGAGCCTTTCGCAGAACAACTACGGTTCTCAACAATGCCAATGGATGAGCAATAAGGGCAGCGGTTATTGGCGTGAGCGCCAAAAGCTCTCTCCCGTTGCCGCGCTTGTGTGCAAGCATTCGCATCTTTCAAATGTACATCTACATATATCAGTAAGTGCGTACAATCGAAATGATGCATGAATATGCATGCACGGTCAGTGCTATAGCCTCACTCATACGACAACACAATTGCGCACGTATGCCAGTGATGTATCACCTACAAGCACACGTCACTTCCTGCCCATTGCCATCAATTACCAGCCCAGATGAACATGTAACTTGCAACATGCATGAAAAGCTTCCATAAACATGACCACCGTCAAATGCAATTGATGATATTTTGCGACATATACACCGGTCAGAAGGGCACCGCCAACAACCAAATGCTCAACGAGGCGCGTATAACTTATACGTACTACCCTTTAGGTATATACAATTACTTACTGCAACCCCATGGCATTATAGATTTGTGGGTCGAGTGTAGCGCTTAAGTCATGTAAAAGCTTACTGTTATTTAGTATGCGTTTACCCGTTTAGCCCTTTCATCACACAGGATGAACTGGAATAGGACTATACGAGCCGGTACAAGTAAATTACACAAGTCACTTGTACCAATTGAAGTTCCCTGCTTTCTCTCTCTCTCTATCTCTCTTTGTAGTTGTAAATTATAAATAGACCCAATATAAAGAAATTTCTTGTAATCCCTGGAGGAATTACAGTAAAGTACAACAAAATGCGTCCAAAATTGCCCCCGTAAAAGTACAAGAGTACAAAAAAAGTACAAATAAGCGTAGAAAAAAGACATAAGGGCGCAGAAAAAAGAGTAACGGTACAAAAAAGATTTTCTTTGTTTAATGTTCATTGTGTACGCATATGCATCGCGAAAAATACATCTGAACAAGTGGAGAATCCACACACAACTGTGGGTGCTCAGTTAGAAGCTAACGCCAAACCGAGGCACTTGTAGGCAAAGTATTCCTGCACAATGGCAACGGGCTGGAGCTTAGGGACTTATCCTGCATCGATACGAAGCACTCGCTTCTGTCGCACTGGGTCTTGCATGGAAATGTAGCTACTTTACTACTAACTACTCCAGACTCTTTTCAAAGTAAATGGACCCCGATCAAAGAGACCACACATTCCCCACTATACTTTTCTTTAAGTCTCATTTTAAGTGCTTAGCTATCGATTCGGGATCTCTTCGGCGCTACCAGTGCGCCCTTTATAATAATCATTCGCGCAAATTGATTTAAAGAGGTTACGTCGCAAGGGATGGGAGTACAAGTGCCGCCTGGCCAATATAATATGCGCGGGACGAAAAAAGCGACAGTCGGCAAACGAGTAAATGATGTGGTCACTAATAGGCGGCCGATATATTGGCAGCATTTTATCGTAAATGTCCAGTCCGAAGCAAATTTCAAAGCAAATAAAGGCCCCGCGGAATATTAGTCGAAAAGAGAAAGCAGAAACGGAACAAGCTGGAAGCAATAGCGAGGATCATTAATTTAAAGGCTACATATTGGGGTGTTTTTGTGGTGTAATGCTGACTGTTGTCTGGAGATGGCATCGTGATAGAACACGTCATGGGGAGAATTGATGAGAGCGGCCCGTTAACGTTCCTGATTACCGTTCCGCGTCAACGTTTAATGCCGCAACCGAACCACCGACCAATCGGCGCAACTTCAGGTGCGTGGGCAATTGTTGCAGTTCCTATATAACGTGCGGATATTCGTTTTTCCAATTCCGCTCACTGTTGGAAGATCACACTGCAGCATCAGTAGTACCCCTTCGCGGTGATTTTATGTGAAAACCGTTTTGTACAGCTGCATTCCTCAGAAACTAGACTCATGCGGGAATGCAGTGTGATTAAGAGAAGGAAATTGTTCCAGGGCGCCAGTTTATCTGCGTCAGAGGGATGACACCAGAAGGGCGCGTTTAGCTAACCCACCAACATATACCTAAGCAGAAGCAGCTCATATACAAGACGAGCACGGGCCGCATTGTACATACATGCACTTTCGCCATGTTTAATTGTTTAACAGCGCACTTTCTGGCATTCATTATCTTTTTCCAGCACAAAGTACCATTCATAACAATCGCTTCAATGCGATGAAGGAGCTGTTGAAATGGAAAAAGGATGCTCGTTAAGATGGGTGCTTTTTTGAGTTAGCGATTTAATAGGCACATTCGAGAATGCGCAGTAATTACTCAGTGAGACGGAGGCAGCTCTTGCTTGCTTGCATCGCAGACGCATGTTTTGTATAATAAATGAATATAAATGTACATTCGTTGTAATTCATATATAGACGACGGTGCGGAGATACATACGAGATCTGAACATGTGTGTCGGCGCGATGAGTTCACACGGTGGCTTAATTGATTGGGTGCCAACACTGAGATACTTATGAATAGAAAGTGTAGACCACAGATCCAATAAAGGCACGCTAATATGTCTTAGTCAGCGCCCGTTGCCGCCGGCTCAACGGCAAACGTAGTGTTTCGCCCGGCTCCTTCGCATACGACCCTTCACAATCCAGCCGTGTACAAACAAATGTAGAAACGGGTATAACTAATAATTAAACAGAGTAAATTGCCAGTAAACCGATATGTAAACTCTGGCTGTACAGATAAGAGCTACGTAAGAGAAAGCGAGCTGGCGGGCGGCGGCAGCGGACCAGTTTGCATGTGCACTGCGTCACTGCTATAAACGCACGGCACTCGGAACCTTATACATAGTTCATAGCCATAGTCCTTCACCGACCGATAGGACCGCGACAATTTACAATATCCATTCAATTGCGGTCCGTTCGAACCTGATAATAAGAATCAGTCCTGCCTTGACTAGAGGACTGTTCAGCAATAAATTTATGAACGTTTATGAATGGTCCAGTACGGACTATGAATTTCCCTAGCAGCGAAAGAGTGGCAGAAAAGGGGATCGCTACATAGACACGTTCACTGTTCGGTTCGGCATACTAAATGGTCCCTGTAGCTGTAGGTCGTGAACAGTGACGAGTTTATATATTTCAGTATTTCACTTCTAAAAAGCAGCTCATCGTAAACGCCAAACCCATAAAATAATCGTAATTCCTAATACATTCGGCAGATTTACTGCTGCTGCCGCTGCAATTCGGAACGCGTTCGTTTTAATAATAAACTCCGCACATTCGTATTCATATTGCGTAAATTATTTTGAATGTAGTCAACAAAGTTTATAATATACCGGGTGACTGAGTTCTGACAGCGAAAGGTGCTTCGTCAAGTTGAGGCGGCGGCTGTAGCGGCGGCGGTGCTATCATATTGGTAACGCCCTGCCACCTGCGGCACTCCAGCTATTGTATGTACAATAGTCATCGCTTTATTATTATCGTGGTTAACCAACGCATTGCATTCTACTCTACTATCAAACCACAACCCTTAATACATATATTATATCGTGTGAAGTATAAGAATATGATTCGGATGGCATATACCAAGTTACGGCACGCCACAGTCATAAAGTACGCCACCCTGTCGGCGGTCTGTCGCCAAGGGTGCTGACATTAGCAGGCTATTCGGATACGACCCCAGATTCAGCACTTGCCGACACCACGGCTATTACCATTCATGATTTATATTATATGGAATGTGCACGTGTTTCAGGTTCCGAAATGGTGGCGGCAATTTCGACAATGGACGGAATCGACGAGGAACGTTTTAAGTAAGCGCTGCATGGGTACCCATCGAAATATGCTTTCCATTGGAGGCTCCCTCTTACTCTGCGCGTTTTTGCCCGCTATTACAGGTAAGTGGAATAACCACCGCCCGCCCGCAGCACTTCCAAGTGCTCGATATACGCTCAAATTTACTCATCGATCTAATCGTAAATAGGCACCAATTTGATACATTGATTATCGACGAAAACGGCGATTGGGATATATTCGTATAATACAAATTATGCTATTAAATTTATTACATTGTTTCTTAGAAGTAAGTGTCTATTAACGGGTATTGGGTAATTTCTGGAGATACTGTTGGGCGACCGCCGGTATACGGCCAACCCTTGTCACATTACATCACCCGGAATGACACAGATAGGATCCTATAATGTGGTGGGATTTGATGATATTATCTAATATGTACATAGATATATACATTCGCCTTCTAATTATTATCTGCAGTAATTCCGGCACTTGCTGTTTACGTCCTGTCCCTGAATGGGCTGCCTTCGCCGCCGTGCCTCGTCTCTCATTCTCTCTAGGAAGTAGACGAAATGCAAATCAGAACAGCAGAAGCAAGGAGCAGCTGTTGCCATTCACCACATAGTGTCACTTATCTACATGCACTCTAAAATGTCGCTTAATATCGAAATAAGTACTACGCGTATATTTTCACTTGCCGTCATTACGTATGAGCTGATAATAGAGCACAGGCGACAAATGATTTTCTCAACAGGGAAAATTAAAGGAAATTAATTTGGAGCTTATCTTTTAGCAAACACGTCTGCTTCCGCAAAGGCCTACACGTCTAAGATGATGACGAATAAGGCAAGGGTTTCGTGAGAGCTTAAAGATTCATTTACTACATATTCACTTATATACCAATGAACCTGACTGATGCGAGCTTTGATTCACTGTTTATAACAGTTGCATAATGAAGCTAATAAACATAGAGTGACATTTTCATTAGCTAAGTTTTAAAACATTTTATTTGCTGGTATTAAAAACCGTAGAGAAGTTCGCGCAATAGCATAGGAGAAGGTTTTTTCGTTTTGCCTGCAGAGTGCGAAAGAAATTCTTTGTAATGTCCTTCGGATGACATCTTGAACGCAGGAACTGGAAGCACGGCGCTTGCCGCAGTCTAAATAAGCCCCAGCAATGCCCTCTGAGAATGCCTCCTACATTAGTCCCGATCGTCCCGATCCGACCCCGGGTTCTTGATTCTAGGTCTCAGCCTCGGCATCGAGCAGTTCGCGTTTAATGACGCGAGACAATGACATAGTCTTCGTTTATTAAGAACCGTAACGCTACTTGTTCGACGGGGTTAGTGAATAGCTACGAGTGTCTTAATCCGCCAGTAAATTGAGTCTCGGTTTAGTTCGGGCTAGCGATTCAAATGATAGCAGCACGCGGAACTGTATTGTACACACGTCTGGCAGCTCAATCTAAGCGCGCACTGGCCCATAAATGCCAGATATAAACGCGACCCACTACCCCTCTACCCTTAAGAGCGTCACTCAGGTTCATAGTACACATTACGAGTGCCGTATTCCTATCTTATTTAAAGGCGTTCGCTTAACAGTAGTGCCGAGAAGTGAAGGCGCCGGTCGACTTCCATCTACAATTGCACAAGTCACACTTAAATCCCCCTTTCTACCAGCACAATCCGAACGAAAACAAAAAATAAATAAATGCAGAGCTGCTTTTTATGCGGAGGCAAAAGTAAACTGCATTTTGACATTTTTGCAGGAGCTGAAATCAACAAGTATATAAGCAACTTATTACATTCGAAATATTGGCAACGGGAAACTTGGAGAAACCGGACTCGAAGCACATTTATCTAATGTACGAAATTTGCATGAGTCGCTCTGTAAGGATATGCTGAATGGCATCAGATTAGCCGAAACAGTCCATGCGAAGAGTCGGAGTGCTATCAGCCAAATGCAAGCTTGGTGCGGCGCTCGTCGCCTCTGTCTCCAATATCAGACTCGTGTCGACTGCAGGCACGTTACACATGTCTATTGTTCCGTGTCGGTGCTTTGAACGGTTTGCCTTATAGATTCGCGTTATACTAGAAGCTAGCCCAATTCCATTGACTAGTCTCATTGATTCTTCTCTTCGTTATCACGCGTGCTGGCGCTCTGTCGAGGCCGGCGTCCCGGAGCGAGTCCGGCAGATGCGATGGATACGGTTTGCGTTGCAGATATATTGTGGCTCTCTGATAATCCTTCGGTAATCCCGAATTAGCGATGTCAGAGTAGCTGCACGACTAATTTGTTGATTCCGCCGCCCCGACGTTGACTTATCGGTGTTGCTCGATCCCGTTGGCTGGCTCTTCGAATGCCAACAAACAAGTGCATAATTTACGTTGAGAATATTATATATAGGAGTTCACATTCTGGCAGTTTTACATCGCTGTATCAGTTCTGGTGGCCGCTTTATCAAAAAGTTGACGGTTAAACCATATGGCCAGTTACAGTCCTTCATTGGACTAAAAAGATAGCGGCTATAGTCGTTTATTTAGTCAAGCAGATACCACAGGGCGTTGGCGCGCGTCGAATATTTCAATATTTTAGGAATTTAATAATACCCCTATGAAACACCGCCGGAAAACATACCAGATTTGGGGTTGTCCGTATATTCTACACGTTATTTGCGGTGCGGTATAAATAAGTATGCATGTGATAGGGATACATCGAAAGTCTATCGTATTCCAGTGTGAACAATATCTAGAATTAATTGAGACCTTAATTTAAAGAATACGTTTCTTTTATCGACCATATTCTATTATATTAAGGTAGATCATTTTTCGCGGTGATTTGAACAGTTTTTTAAAAATGGAATTTTGCGAAGTTAGCAATATTTCGTCTTCTTTGGAGATTGCTTTCGGTTGCTTAGTAAAATTATAAATTTACAAACGATTGATATTAAGGATATGCAACAATGAGATAATATAAGTTATAAACTTAAACCCCCTTTCTCAAAACACACTTTAAACAAGAAAATTATAAATGCAGGCGCTTCCTTTTATGCTGGGACTAATGTAAACTGGATATAAATTATAAATCATTATCTAAAATAAGTATCCAAAGAAGAAACGCTGTTAACTGCAACTGCTCGTTTCTTCTGATAAATATGTACCAATTTCATTGCTTATGTTTTAAATTTTTATATTGAATCAAAAATTATTGTTCTGGCAATTTGAATCACTCCAGGTTCTACCAATTTTTCGCAGTGCATCTAAAATCGAGACTTGTTGAAACTCGACAAAACAAGAAGCTTAAGTTTGATGCAATTGGTTATATTATATAGAGTTAAAGAAATAATAGAGTATTCGTCCTCGGGCCGCCCGATATTGAAATCAATATCGCCTCAGACGTG
This sequence comes from Cypha longicornis, assembly GCA_030264615.1. Classification (NCBI taxonomy): domain Eukaryota; kingdom Metazoa; phylum Arthropoda; class Insecta; order Coleoptera; family Staphylinidae; genus Cypha; species Cypha longicornis. The sequence continues at coordinate 9,159 of JARJDY010052483.1, forward strand.
GTCCGTATGATGAGTTCAGCGTTTTAAACAATCACAGCTCACTCTTTGTTAATAACATGCAAGCTTTTGTAACACGCAGCTGAGTCTTTCCATCCATATGCAATCTTGTCAGAATTTGTGAGTGACGGTCTGACTGACTTCAAATGAGTGAGCAAATGCGTGCGGATGTTTATTAAGCCATGTTTCGGTAGTGTGCGTTTGGTCAGATGAAATATAAACGGCGAATGTGCGCGGCTAGCATATCAATATCCGGGACAAGTTTGTTACGCTCCTTTACACTAACAAATGCGGCATTAACATCTAAGGTTGTAAGAGGAACAGCCGCATCTTACAGATAGATAGTCCATCTCGTTCGAGTACATATTCAGGGCATGGAATGAGCCCACGCAGGCAACGCTTTTCACAAAGTAATCAGTTGAATGATTCTGCGATTTACTGTGCCAGAAGTGACGTTTCCCGTGAATGACGGAGAATTGAGGGCGGAATGAAACAGATATATAGATATAAGCATGTTTAGTTCCGTAAATGCTATCGTCCCTTGTTGTTTAAACCGCATCTGCGAAGTTGTGCACCGTCCCGATAGCAGTGCCAGTGACCATTGAATTAAAAGAGAGCGAAACATGCGGGGAGAAAGCTTTACTCTTCCACTGAAAGCCGGAATATTCTCACATACACACACGCGACTGAACTCGCTCTCGGATGTATACGAACTCTGTTGGCAGATGAGACCATTGTGTATATAGAATTTGGAGGAATTAGATATACCTACCTGGTTTACAGCATGCGAACGTTGCTGTTTCGTTATTAGTCTTCAAGCATTCTCTTGCATTTATTACAGCCGCAAAGTTGCGACTGCCGCAATTCGCCGTTCGAATGTTCATGTTATTTTTCGCAGGAAAAACTCGTTTCAACGCTGTCTGCCGCCGCAAACCCGTCTTCCACACCACTGTATCGACTGTCGGGTTAAATATTTAATAAGTTGAATTCCAATGTAAATCAGTCTCATTTGCAGAAAGTGACATTTAGAGTATCTATTTGAATTCTTATGCTACACTGCGATCTCGTATGCCGGACACGTCCGCTTGCTCCCTTTCAGCAGAATATTCTCGAGAATATCTTTAGTTTCACTTCACTTATCACGTTGAGAAGTTATCTTTCGCTCTGTTGCAGGTCAGCTGGCTGAACCCGAGCCCGAGTTCCTCGCCCCTCTGGAAAATCATACAGTCACCCAAGGAAGAGACATATCCTTCACCTGTGTCGTCAATCACTTGTCATCTTTTAAGGTAGTTTGACTACATATTCTTATATTAGCGTCACTATTGTCTATTATTTTCTCGTAAGACTTAATATTCGTATTCGATGAAATTGAGTTTAGTTTCCCGACATTTTTTAGGAAAAACATAACACTGCTCTTGCTCCGAAAATAAAGGGGGCAAGTACAGACTAAGCAATGGTGTAAGGTTCCAAGAAGCGGAAATATAGATGCGACTAATGCATTGATAACAATTAATCTGTAAAAAACAACACAAGCAACTCTAAGATCCGATATTTTATGGGTTGTGTGATGTTAACACCTGGTTTTATTTTTCTGTAATATTTCCAAAATGTATTCTTTCCATTTCATATTTTTGTTGATAAATTTTTGCATACCTACATATTTCTCGAGATCGGTGCTATATTTTATTTCTAAAGTACAGTGCGAAGGCGCCGGTCATTCATGTGTTTCATATAAATACTTTTTTACGAAAAAATGTATAAAATCATGCATTTTTATCGTTCTTATGAAGATGCTCAATTTTAAGCGGGTGTCTACGTTAAAAGGTTTCCTGATCCCAAAAAAAATTCAAAAAAATGTTTGGATACATGTTTGTATAATACGTATGTAATCAAAATTTTGTCACTCGATTCCGGCTAAACTAACGAACCGATCGCATTGCTGATTTTAACAATGCCTCATGTAGGTCTGGAATAGGACTGAATAGGTTTTGAGCCGCATTGGAAA
>JARJDY010052931.1:0-25343 GCA_030264615.1 Cypha longicornis
CTTTAAATGGAGACAAACTCAAAACAATAGGAAAGTTTTAATTGAAAGATCTGATATTCAAGCTCTAAGAATTTCATATTTGCAAAAAATCAAAAGGTTTCGAAGGGAAAATCGAGCAATAGTTTTCTTAGATGAAACGTATACAGATTGTGTAAAGTGAAATACGAACACCTCGGACACACGCACTCACACGTACAAGCGTTCGAGCGAGAACGCACAACAGCAAGAACACACTAGACGTTCTCGCTCGAACGCTTGTACGTGTGAGTGTGTGTGTCCGAGGTGTTCGTATTTCACTTACACAGTCTGTATATCGCGAATATAATCTGTTTTATTCGCGAGTGTGCCGCAACACCTGCTATAGAGTATAGTTACGAGTTGGATGTCTGTAGATTAAGCTATAGGCGCTATTTTAAATATCAATTAAGGAAGTGAAGTAAAGGTGAAAATTAAATAATTCGTATTATAAACATTTTTGGAACGAATTATTATTGAATTATATTGAAATTTGACATTTATATGGATTGTATTGGTGCGCATGCGCAATAGTGCAAGTAGTGCGACGAGCTCAAGTTATTGTAAGCAGTTAGGTTTGAGCGCACGTTTACCGCGTTGGTGCGTCACTGAACCAACCTACTCGTACTTCGTGAAGCTTATTGAACTACAAGAAACTGAATGATTACTTTGAAAAACAGGAAGGAAGTAAAAACATATATTCGAATACTTAAGTTAAGTATCTTTTACGTGTCATGTCCACGATGATATCTATTGATAAGTCGATAACTTTATCCTTAGTTATAATTTTACCGCATTGCCAATATTCTTCTATATGTCGAAACGCATATGTAAACCAGTTATTTGATCTCAGATAGTGTACAGTAATAAATGAAGTAAAGCTGTTTTAGGGTAATTAAAACAAATTAAGAACTTGAGATGTAGAGCCATCATGAACTTCTCGATATTCGCATTAATTCATCAAAGCTTAACATTTTAGTGCGTTAGTGATGATTTCACGAGCACTCAGATGTGCGAGAATTGAATTATAGTGGTGACGTGAACGCCACAGAACTCCTTATCATCAAATATATGTATATAACTACTGTTCGTCAAATCAAATAACCGTGCCGCTGAAAAATCCTGCTAAATCCTGCAGTCGATGAAGGGAGAACGCATTCCCGGGCAGCAATAGACTGAGCTGAATGAGCGCTAGCGCGGTTTTCCCGATTTATTGTTAATTTTGCTTTGCTTTTTTTTCTGAGAAACAGTTAAAAGTCACTTGTTCCAGTTTCCTGTTACATAAATTTCGAATACCACTTGACTGCTAACTTCCTCTCATAGTTCACTTTCTTTTAGTCACGCCAGCTACAAATGGAGCATAGACATTGCGCTTACGGAAGCATTTCTAGGTGGTATATTAAAAAATTGCTAAACTAAAAGTTACTAGTTGTAAAATGGAGAATCAAATTGCTCTCCTAACAATTCTTGATAGAATCATTCTTTTTCGAGATTTAGAATTTTAAAATTTCCCGATACAAACAACTGAGCAAAATCAGATCGCTGTATCAGGTTAGTTATAATCGTGTTAAGAAAATTTTATCAATTACAAACCGACTTTTTCGGATTCGGGGGGTCATTAAACGTCAAGATTCGTCAAAATCTCAACTTCTAATTTTTGAATGACAACGTAACTCTTCTTTAGAAGATGAAGGGTAATAATAAGACCCGAAAAAATGTTGTGTGTATGTTTAAAGTCAAGACAATGAAATCGAGTCCACGCAAAAATTAAAGTATTCCTTTTTAATGTCGACATATTTGCGAGCACACTAAATCTTTTCACAAGCGACTTTTTGCGATAACTATTTTATTGTCGCAGAGGTACTTACGGGTTTAAAATAAGTAAAGGCCTATTCTCTGTTTTTAATTGTGCCCATTAACATATTTATAAAGTAAATTGAGTGAATTATTTTAGTTCGACTCATTTTTTATTACAATGTACTAATTTATCAACGTCCATTGCATTTCTTATCTTACACAATGCTTTAAAATCTTAACGGTTGTGCGTAATTTTTTACATTTATTGCTTTATTACGTTCAAGTTCGTAATCATAAAATAAAATACAGTTAATCATGTTAACCAAAAGATTTGCATAAAATTTACTTGCAAGTGCGTCAGAATGTATAATTACTCTGGACTGAAAAGTTATGAAAATCGCTAAAACAAGGAATCTTGAATACCACTATTAATATTGCACTCCTGGGTTGTAATCGCGATCGTTTACTCTTTTGCACCGCATGGGACATGTGCTGTCCCCGTCCGGAAAATCTCTGAAATTGCGGCTAGAGGAGCAGTTACTGAAAAACTTAAAGCAACAGAAATTAACGTTTACTTGCGACTCCAATCCCATTCTAAGGCCTTTCTCACTTTATATAAGTATTCATTCCCAATGCTGTATTCATTTAAGCGTCTCTAAGACCTTATACCTTTCAGGCAGAAAAGTTATTTCATCTAATAATCACTTGAGGGAGAAATAACTGTTCCTGGTAATGTAGAGCACTCGAACTGATTTTTTCGCTGTATTGAAAAGGTTGAAACGCATGCTCTGTAGCACAATTCGCAAAAAATAATTTGTTCGACAAAAAAGGAATTTTCATTTGGTCTACAATAAATTGCCTAAACTGAAAAATTAAAGCATCTGGATTGCGTGTGTTTAACTTTGAATACTGAAATTTCCAGGTGGATGAGTCATCATTGACAGGTGAATCGGACCACGTGAAAAAGGGCGAATCGTTCGATCCCATGGTACTTTCGGGTACTCATGTCATGGAAGGATCTGGAAAAATGCTGGTCGCAGCAGTTGGTGTCAATTCACAAGCTGGCATCATCTTTACGCTATTGGGAGCAGCCGTAGACCAACAGGAAGAAGAGATAAAGAAAATGAAAAAGGGTACGTATACTTTTCATTTAATTTCATATATTTTTGTCGTTATTTTGCTATTAATGTTAATTTTTTATAATAACAAATACTCCTAATATTTTACATATTTCTTTCTTAGTTTGAACGAATGCTCATAATTTGAATGATTCAAGAAACTATGTTCTTGGAAGTTGTTTCGCTTGTATGATAAGTAGTTATGCTATTCCGCCTTTAAACTAACGACACATTAGAAGAACTCAGTCGCGCCACATTCCTTTCTCATCACGCCATGTATGCTGTTACTCTATTACGTAATATGCCTGGAACGCCATTATGTGACGACGATGTGGCTACGTTTTGCATTACTATAATTATGACGTTGCTTTGGTTCTGTCCCAAGCATTAATTTTCATTATCGTGTTTGTTTATTATTAGCTTAAACATCGTTCTGCCCATCTTTTTCATGTTTATATGAATATAAGATCAATGAAACACACTGGAATGGATCGCGCATGCGTTCCAGGATTAAAACTTTTCTATGTATCTATCAAACAATTAAATCTCAAATCTGGTCTCTTTTCTTGAATCTACGCTAAGAAATTGATACTACAATATAATACTTAACTGTTAACAAGTTCGCTAATTTTCAAATTGATTTTCGTACCTTTTTAACAAAACAGAAAAAGATCACTAAACTAGATTCAGCCTCGATAGTAACTTGACTATGCACTCCTATCGCCTATTGGTCAATGTGTTTTCAATGCGATGATACAACCATTAGGAAATCGAAAATCGAAATATCTGCCCTAAAATCAATGCGACATACATAAGTTTTACAAAGTGCAAATGTTACATAGTCATTTAATAAGTTAAAATTTCTTTGATATTCGAGCAAATTAATTAAATATTTATTAGTAAATTTTTTTTAACCCAAGTATTTAATGTTTTGCTATTGTTGTTTAAATTAATGTATCAATAAATATAAAAATTAAATTAAAAATTTTCCGCAACAATTCCGAATTCCAATTTATTTCATGCGATTGGTTTTAGCCTAATAATTATTGAGATTTTAATTATCTTACGTATTTTACAATTAAATGATTAGTTGGATTATGTATTTATCCAACTTAAAGGAAATTCGGGCGATTGAATTATGCCCGATCATATACAGTGTTTCTTTTTAAGGTTAGGGCATCTTTTTGAGCGAAAGAAAAAGATGAAGTTTTCGTTGATCAAGACCATTTGCAAAATCATGTCTCCCGAAATTATTGATAACCTCCAGCTACTTCCGGATGTACCGGAAGTAGATGTCAACTTTGCTATTTAAAATGGAATGACCCACTTTTTTACAGATTTGGCTTAAAAATTAAAATTAAAGATAAGGTTACTTGAACAAAAAATTTCTCCCCCTCACGCCCTTTAAGATATCTGCAATTTCATAAAAACTTCCGGTTTTTCGAATACACATGATCAAGTAAATACCTCTCACAGTTTTAGATCAAATTGCAATTTTCTTTTTGCTAACCGTAAATAAGATGTGTGCTCGCAAGACTTATGTGTTAGATAAAACTTTTACCACACAGGGTGTTCCAAAAAATATGTCTAAATTTGAAGAACGTAAACACAGCATAACGTTGTTTTTTTACTAGAAACCATATTATTATTATTTTGTTCATATTTACCGTAAAAAACTAGTCTTTGTCCACTCGTTAAAATTGGACCATACTTATTCTTGAAATTTGTTTTATTGATAACACTAAAGCTCTTCAATAGTTAAAAAATTAAAATTAAAAAAATTTAATCGGTTCATAAACAAATGAGGTATGAATAAGCAAAGTCAAAATGGTTAAGTAATCTTTAAGATATATAAATAGGCAAAGACATTGAAAAGCTAGATAGAGTTTTTGGCGGCAAAAATGAAAAAAAAATAAAAAAAAGTAAGTATAAGGATCATTTCCCTTACAGATTTGGTAAAATTCCCTGCAACATTTACAAGTACATTATAGTGCATTGATCTTGACAGATCTTGGGCTACCGCATACGTACTAGCAAATCCAGTGATTCATATTGTTATTAACAGAATAAAACTTTAAACTATATGATGCCCAATATTTGTCAATATTTTTTTTACCAATGAAGGAATTTAACGTCACTTTCCTGTGTTATCTGTGTTTCCTGTGTGGCATTTACCATTAACGCATTTTAAGAGTGTGTTATTAATAACTAATGTTGTTTATTCTTTTGCACGCTTTTTTGATCAGAGGCTAAAAAACAAAGGAAGAAGAAAAGCCTGACAGGTAAAACCAGTTTTTTTATTACAATTCAAATAGCAGTATATCTGGCAACTTGTGTTAAAAATTGCCAATTGACCTTGAGTTCGTCATTTGAAATTCGACGAATGCTTTAAGATGCAAGGACGGTGTTGCCAATTTGATCGCAAGTTGCTTGTCTTTTTTGTCGTATTTAGTTTAATGAATTTTTGACAACATATAAGTCACGCAAAAATCACCACTCTTCTATGCGCAATATGCAAAATTGTACATAGAAATATACATTTGTGCAAGAAGAGGGGTGGAGGCCCTTTGGTTAATTTTATATTCAGCTATTTGTAAAAAATCGTTGTGAAACCAAGTACGACACAAACGAATACTAAGAATAGTAAGAATATAAAAGAATGGATGCATGCGTATCCGAATGAAATGGAATGATTAATAATTGAGTAATGTTTCGATAATTTAGGCGAAGAAGAGCCAGTCGTGACCGGGAACAGTCACATGAATTCACCGGCACCTGTTGCCAATAAACATGAAAGTATCCCCGAAGACAACCAGGGAAACCATGTAGCCAGCTCTGCCAACGCTCCAGAAAGCCATAAAAAGGAGAAGTCTGTACTTCAAGCAAAACTAACAAAACTCGCTATTCAAATTGGTTACGCTGGTTCAACAATTGCTGTTTTAACTGTTGTCATATTGGTTATTCAATTCTGTGTTCACACATTTGTTATTCAGCAAAAGGAATGGAAGAATACTTACGCTAATAATTTGGTTCGTCACCTTATAATCGGTGTGACCGTTTTGGTGGTCGCTGTGCCCGAAGGATTACCATTGGCTGTTACACTTTCTTTAGCTTACAGTGTTAAGGTAAGGAATCATTTTTGGAATGAGTTGATGGATAAATGATTTCTTGTTTTGCGCTTTAGAAAATGATGAAGGATAACAACCTAGTAAGACATTTGGACGCTTGCGAAACCATGGGGAATGCAACAGCTATTTGCTCGGACAAAACTGGAACCTTAACAACTAATCGAATGACGGTCGTACAGTCCTATATTTGTGAGCAGCTTTGCAAAACGATGCCCAAGTTTTCGGATATTCCATCGGGCGTGGGTAATTTGATTATCCAGGGCATTTCTGTCAACTCTGCCTATACCTCTAGGATAATGGTGATATAACTAAAGTGAACCAATTTGATAAATTAATGTAATTGTTTTTTCCGTTATCTATTAGCCACCTGATGAACCGGGAGAGCTTCCCAAACAAGTTGGCAACAAGACAGAATGTTCGTTGTTGGGCTTTGTGCTTGGTCTTCAAAAAAATTACCAGACCATTCGTGATGATCAGCCCGAGGAAACTTTCACTCGTGTTTATACTTTTAACTCCGTAAGGAAATCGATGAGCACTATTATTCCACGAAAAGGTGGCGGATATAGACTTTTTACTAAGGGTGCTTCGGAAATTATATTAAACAAGTGAGTTATTTGCGGTTCAATTGCGGAACACAATGTCTTATTTTCGCACTTGTTGTTAATCTGCAAATCTACGATTATATTTTAATTTCAGGTGTGCCTTCATTTATGGCCACGACGGCCGTTTGGAAAAGTTCACCAGGGATATGCAGGAGCGACTACTTCGACAGGTCATTGAGCCAATGGCGTGTGACGGCTTACGAACGATTTCAATAGCATATAGGGACTTCGTTCCTGGCAAGGCGGAAATAAACCAGGTCCACATAGAGAATGAGCCGAATTGGGATGATGAGGAAAACATTGTGAACAATCTAACTTGCTTGTGCGTGGTTGGCATCGAAGATCCTGTTAGACCGGAGGTGCCAGAAGCGATTCGGAAGTGCCAAAAAGCGGGCATTACGGTTCGGATGGTGACTGGCGATAATATTAACACAGCGAGATCGATTGCTGCAAAATGCGGCATCGTCAAACCCAATGATGATTTCCTCATCCTAGAGGGCAAAGAATTCAATAGGCGAATTAGAGATAGCACCGGCGAAGTTCAACAGCATTTGCTAGATAAAGTTTGGCCTAGGTTACGCGTACTAGCTCGATCGTCCCCCACTGACAAATATACCCTTGTCAAGGGTATTATCGACAGTAAAGTGAGTGAGAACCGGGAAGTGGTGGCTGTCACTGGCGACGGCACAAACGACGGACCCGCATTGAAAAAGGCAGATGTTGGTTTCGCTATGGTAATAATAACTTAGTGTTACCAAGTACATAAAAAAATAATGCAAATTTGAATTACGCTTTAGGGTATTGCCGGAACGGACGTTGCAAAGGAAGCTTCTGATATTATTCTAACCGATGATAATTTTAGTAGTATTGTTAAAGCAGTTATGTGGGGAAGAAACGTTTACGACAGTATAGCCAAATTTTTACAATTCCAGCTTACCGTTAATGTCGTCGCTGTAATTGTAGCTTTTATTGGTGCCTGCGCCGTACAAGACAGTCCTTTAAAAGTACGAATCCTGTTCCCAAGTACATAGTCCAACTGGAAGAAATTATATTTTTTATGTTATAGGCTGTTCAAATGTTATGGGTGAATCTGATAATGGACACTTTGGCTTCTTTAGCACTGGCTACTGAGCTTCCCACTCCAGACTTATTATTAAGAAAACCATACGGACGAACTAAACCTTTAATCTCCAGGACAATGATGAAGAATATTATTGGTCAAGCCATCTACCAATTGACCGTTATATTCGCTTTACTATTTGTTGGTAAGCTCATTTCGTGATTTTCAATGTAAGAACGTTAATCAAACTCGAGTTTTAAATTTGGCAGGTGATAGACTCTTAGACATTGAATCGGGCAGAGGTGCTGAATTTGGTTCTGGACCTACGCAACATTTTACTGTTATATTTAATTCATTCGTTATGATGACCCTGTTTAATGAATTCAATGCACGGAAAATTCATGGCCAGAGAAATGTGTTTGAAGGAATTTTCACGAATAAAATTTTTTATAGTATTTGGATCGGAACTTGCGCTTCACAGGTAATTTTTTGTTATATTTTTGTTAAGAAAAAATATAATTTTGTTTTAACCAGAGAGTCAATAAATTAAAAAGCCCGCTTTAAATTTCACTGAAGCAAACATTTTCTATAAGCAAATAAGGCCGTCATTTACTTTGAAAACATGAATTGGATTCTTGTAGCATAATAGATCTTTCATGAATTTACTAGCTCTCGGCAGTACGATTAAAAAAATTGAATTTCTGTTGTTAAAATTTTGTTTGATTAAATGTAGATTTGGGCTTCAGTTGTTCGAGTGTTCATTTTGCATTTTGCCGCATATTCTTTTAAAGTTAATTCCGCGTGAAAGCCCATGCTCTATAAAGGCAATTACATATTCAATGTAAACCTGAGTATCTCGGATCTATTGAAAAATTAGCTTGGGAGTGTTTCGGTCTCCTCCGGCTAAATTAAGATTTTAAATGATTTTGGCATTTTCATTTCTGTCACCCCATACAAGTATGAAGTGTCTCAAAAGTACTTTGCAGCCCATTTAAATTAACTTATTTTTAATTGTATGCTTATACATAATTTAATTAAATTAAATATTAAGAATTACATTTAAAATGCCATAAAATCCCTCTAATATGCCCTATACTCTGTCAACTCTAATTGTGCTGCTGAGAAAATCGCGCAAGAGCTTATTCAGCTCAGTCGGATGCTGCCTTTCCGTAGATGTATATATAATAAGATGAAGAACTTGCTATGCCTTTGTACAAGAGAAAGTGAGGCACTGATATAAGCAGAGTGGGAAAGACTTAATGCAAATGGCGGATAGGTAAAAAGCTTGCAACAAGTGAACGCTTGCGCACGTAGACTGATATAATTGGATTTGAAGGGCAGCCATATTGATTAAGTCAACTAACTTTTGAAAATCGTTTGCCTCACTTTTTGAGAACGAGTTCTTCATCTATTGTATATATACATCTATGTACCTTTCTCTTTTAGCCCGAATGCGATCTCTCTTCTTTGACGGCGCGTCTAGCAGGATTTCTCAGCGGCATAGTTTGATTTGACGGATAGTACCATACCTTTACATTTGTACTCATTTATTCATGTGAAATGTGTTTAGCGTTGTTTCAAAGAGTTTTTGTAGGTGTTGATTATCCAATACGGCAAAATGGCGTTTTCAACAAAAAGTCTTACGTTGGAGCAATGGCTTTGGTGCTTGCTTTTCGGTTTCGGTACTTTGTTGTGGGGTCAACTTGTAACAACTGTTCCCACGAGGAAAATTCCAAAAATACTTTCGTAAGAACTTATTCGCTACACTTTTTTAAATTGATGAACTAATTTTATTGTAACTTTTAAAGCTGGGGAAGGGGTCACCCAGAAGAATACACTGAATCCATAAACATCGGTGAGGAAAAGTTCGATGTCGATTCTGATAAGAAGCCCAGAGCAGGGCAAATTCTTTGGATCCGTGGTCTAACAAGATTGCAAACTCAGGTAAGTGTTTACGCAATTAAGTCGTCAAAATTAACTATTAAGTAAGTCCTGAAGTTCGCGGTTTCGCAACCGTGCCATTTACTGTTGGAATCGTGATCTGATATATGGGTGATTCATGAACAGAGCTCAGTATAGAACAATGATTTTAAAGGTGGTTTAAGTTCACAAATTTTTAGGTGTCCTTCCTTGACAGGTTTTTGGGTCTATAAATGACTTCAGTGACTTAATCCAGCAATTCCTACTTCAATCCCTCCCATTATTAATATTATTATTTTTGTTCTTCTATTAAGCATGGTGCATTAACAAATGATTGTTTGCAATAATATTATTTTAACAAGGTGTTCATAATATAATGTATTATATCTGTTAACTGCTTCAGTATTTGTGTATTTCTTTTTCTAGCGTTCAGATCAACTAATGTTTGTTATTATATAACTATCTTTTAACCGTCTTATTTTTCCTCAAAATTATAACTTAGGTTGTGTTAATATTAAGTTACCTCGGGCCGATTTGCCCACTTGAGACTAACTACATATCATCCCCTTTCTACGACGACTTCGTAAGTACATTTTTATCAAAATTGAGGTTTTTATAGGAAAAGCGTTTCACTCGTAAGTTAAGTACAGGGGGAAAAAAGATTTCGGACTGCTGCAATTGTTTTTCACACCAACAACCCAAATGGTTAATCTTTGTACTTGAAAGTCAAAAGTATTTCCTGTAAAATTGCTAATTTGTAGTTACGAGGTCGCCGTAGAAAGGGGACGATATGCGTTATTTATGGTGCACCTTCATAGTCATAGTTTTTTACCACTTGGCTTACTGATTGTAATTGAAGTGACGAACTGATGAGGGGGCAGAGTGGCAAAATTTAGATAACAAGTAAAGCGCGATTTGACTTAGATGAGTTGTATTTATTATCAACCACAATTTATTGGAAGAAGGAAATTCTATACTTGGGACACATTAAGAGCGATAGTTTTTTTTTCCGTACAAAGAAAGTATAGCTTAATGGTCATAATCGAAAGTCCGAAAACGTGGTTAAAGAAAATGTATTTGTATGTACTTGTGTAATTAAATTTTGCGATCAAAGTTTCAAGAAGCCCTAAAAATCAGGGGGAAAGAAAAATAAATATAAAATATGTGTCTCTAAAAGAAGTCAATAGTTATATAACGTTTTTTATCAAGAATTTTATTCTGAACAACGCTGAAGTAGAACATTTTGTCTTAAACAATTTTTATTAACAAATTAACTTATTCTATTAACTATTGGCAAAATGAAAAATTTCCAGGGGGAATCTTGTACATAAGTATTAATAAATTTTCACCAACTTTTATTTGAAATATTTTTCTCTACATTGAATTTTTCAAAATAAACCAAGTGTTGACGCGATTGACACCTAAAGTCACCAGAAAGGTTCAGATTTGCTGAACAATGTAAGTAAATAAATAATGTACGAACAATTTAAACTTAAACTAATCTCGTGTATGCAAAAGTAGTAGTAAACGCATTTTGTAAACCCCTTCATGCAAATTTTAAAATGATTTTAATTATAATGAATCATCTGAAGTTGAAAGTGCAGAAATGGAAACTTGTCACGGTGCCCCCTCATTCATCATCGTCTTTAATTACACATGTTAATAGTTTGTACATATTAATATTCCGGTGGTGTGTGAATACCTAGGGAAGGGCAAAAGATAGCAGAATCTTTTTTGAGTACTTATTTTGATCTAGTATTACATCCTCAATGCCGGATTCTAGTATTTAGTTTCTCCCATATTGAATACGATTTGTTATTCGGCATTGCATAGCTAAAAAGCATTTTAGCCCGTTAGGTAATGTCGTTCCAAAGTCATTTGTGAGGAGTTATTTATCGTTTTTCAAGAAAAGGTTTAACAAACTCTAAAAGTATATCATGTGCAGCGCGTCAAGGTTTGACTACTTAACGACGAATTTAATTTTTAAGATTAAAATGCTACAATTTCTATGAATAACAATGTTAAAATTAAAATTTTCCGTTTTATTTAAAAATATTGATACGTTCTGATTTTTTGCCTGCAAATTTACATTTTTGTGATACATATACCGGGTCATTTTTTCCAAGGAAGGGCATTCAAATTGGGAAAGCGGCTTGACCTCAGTTGTAAAATTTAGCAAAAAAAAATATATCTGGAATAACGTGATCCTGGAAAATAGTTTTGAACCGGTTCTGTTTTTTAAATTTTTGTTTATTAGTTATTGACAAACTGTAGTATTATCGGTATAAAAAGAATCAATAATTAGTATGGTCAAATTTCGACCAGCGGACAAATACTGTCAATATGTATCTAAAAAAATATTCAACTTGGGGAACTTTAATTTAAATACTTTTGATAGAGCTTTTGGTGTTAAATATGGGAAAATCAAGGCTATGATGTTCTTTCTTCCTTCAAATTAAAACTTTTTTTGGAGCACCCTGTATGAAAAAGGTTTAAGTTAACATATTAGTATAATGTACATACATCTTATTTACGGGGATCACAAGGAAAATTGTAGTTTGATTAAAAATTGTGAGAAATATTCATTTGTTTATGTGAAATTTTATATGAAATCGAAAAACCGGAAGACATATCTACTTCCGATATAACCGGAAGTCGTTGAATTCAAAAATATTTTCCAGGATCTTGGTTTTTCAGATATATGGTGGTGTAAAATTCTGCAGCAGTGGTCTAAACCGTTCTGCCAATATAGATGCTCTAATCTAATGACCCGGCATATTTATGTATTGCACTACTCAACGTGCTAATTTTTTGTTTAATTATTCTTCAGCACTTTGAAAATGATCCTTTACATTATACATAATAACAATCATACAAATACAAACTCCATCAGGTCTTTTAAAATAATTTCTTGTTGTTGTATTATTTGGTATACATTTAAATTGCACAACTGTAAGATTAAAAAATAAATAGCTAATTGGTGGCCAAGTAATGAAAGCGGGACTTTTTCGAGCTGAAAGATGATATGATCAGTGGAGCCAAAAGTGAGGCTGCCCACTTCTTTAACCTTGAAAAGTGGCTTTTATGATCTTCATCACTAAATTAATCAACTAGAAAACAACAATTCAATGTAAATTAATTATTGACGCTAAATGTCACATTTTTGGCATAGGTCAAAAAAGCAAGACAAAAAAGTTTCGTTAGACATGAGACAAAAAAGTTTCAGTTGGCATGCGCCACCTCGAAAATTAAGTTTTCGTATAGTGAAAGATAAAATACATATAGAAAGTTAATTTTTGAATATTCCAATTTAATGGTTTGTAGCTGGGTTTACATAATATTAATTGAATATAAGCCCTGAAATATTGTTTTTTTTAAGACCGTCTGACATAATAAAGTTTTTTTATTAAAACTTTTATGTGTAAATTTAGAATACACAATTCCTTATATTAATAGTTCGTGACTACATGACCCGACCGATTCTGAACTTAAGGCTATCGCAATGCCAAACGTTTAAGGGTTAGGTGTTTTTATCCTTCTATCTTCATAATCGAAGTTGGGTCGCAGTTAAATGAAGGAAATGAGATTTTCACCGAATCTCTAAGGAAAAAGATCATTGCTCGGGGGATGCTAAAATGGCCATTCTATTTTATTATTTCTCAGAAAAAATTAAGTGATCTGATTAAATCCCCAACCCGACTTAGTGAAATAATAAAATCCACATTTTCAGGGTAAAAATAAGATTTATATCGCAGCGATGTGATAGAAATAAGATTTTGACCAAATCAAAGTTGATAACAGCAAGAACAGTTATTAAGCGTACGCGCCCCTTGGCCCGCCACCCATGAAGCCATGAAGCCGATAATCGAATGGTAGACGACATTCGGCTATCGAGAAAATGTTAATTTTATCATTTCACTAAATTTGGTTGGGGATTTGATCAAATCACTTAATTACTTCAAATAATGATAGAATAGAATGGTCATTTCCCTTAGGGATTCGGTCAAAATCTAATTTCTCTAGCCTAGAGCCGCTCCCAATTGTTGTTCAGACCAATCGAAAAACCAGAAGTGCTGAAAACTTATTGAAAATTTGAGACTGAATAATAACTTAAAAATTAGGAACTTAGAAGAAAAATATCAACAGAGCTCGATTGTCCCCTATGATATTCTACATAATTCTTGTTAGAAGCACTTTTTCAAAAATTGCTCTGTTTTTGGGAATTAGTCGAACACTGTCGTGCGCCTTTGTTGAAAAAAATATGGTTCGAGGAAGCAAAAGAAGACTAACGAAATAAACACAGTCAGCACACGTCAAATATTATAGAATTTTGTTGCAACTGTAAACCCGATGATTGCAAATCGGACAGTTGGGTCCCAAAAATATCAGGTACATTTTATTGACTAGCCATTGGGTCCCAATACGATGCCAATTGGGTCCGGCAAATAGTGAGTTAAAAAACCCATCAGCGGTAATTCGTACAAATATAATTGTTTTCGAGTAGTTGTGCACACTTGGAAAAAAGTACATGCGAATCATACGAAGTATAATGTTAAAAAATACAAAAGGAATACTAGGTACATTACTTGAAAAAAATTGATTTTGTTGAATCAGTTTCCTCTCAATACTTTCATAGTCGTGGGCGTTCCATATTCTATCTAAATTGTTTTTTTGTCCTATTGCGACTAATAAAAGCTTTTTTTGAAGTATATAAATATTATGTTTGTACGAACAAACATTCTTTAACAAAATTAGAATGTTAATATTCGGTAATTTTGTTGTGACGGATATCAAATCATTATAATATTAATCTAATTGTATTACGGGTGGGCACTAGGTATCAGGGACCCAATGGCATGTGCACCTTTTTAAACCGAACGATTACAAAGTAATAAATTAAATTCATTGGCTTTCACTCACTTTAATCCGGATCAAAGAACCTGATAATGAAATTAAATAAATAGCAATAAAAAGCGTTTTCTATAAACAAGCATAACTCCTTACAAGAAATTCGTACATTCAAAGCAGAGATAATAGGCATAATTCTATTTATAAATACGAATACAAATTTATTCGTACTTCACTCATTTGTAAATACGATTACATATAAATTCGTATTCACAGTGTGTCAATGCGAATTTATTTGTACTCACACTTGTGAATATAAATTTATTTATATTTACATGCGTGAATACTAATACAATTGTATTCACAAATTTTCTTGTAAATACAAATAAATTCACTGGAAAAATTAAAAATATTCACAAAACATGTGAATATTCACACATTAAGCTGTGAATACAAAAAAAATTACATTGAAATATGTAAATACAAATGTATTCACAAATAAATTGTTAATACAAAAAAAATCACAAAATGAGTTGTGAATTTTCGAATTAATTCAGATCGATTAAAATCGAATTCACGACATTGAGGAGTATTCATATTAAACTTATTTATTTATTTATTTTACTATTTTCTATTAAATTGATTGCAAAAAAATTTGATATTGATAATTGTCGTGAATTTGACTTTAATTGATCTGAAATAATGTGAAAATTCACAACTCATTTTGTGATTTTTTTTGTATTAACAAATTATTTGTGAATACATTTGTATTTACAGATTTCAATGTAAATTCTTTGTATTCACTGCTTAATGTGTGAATATTCACATTTTTTGTGAATATTTACAATTTTTCCTGTGAATTTATTTGTATTTACAGGAAAATTTGTGAATACAATTGTATTTGTATTTACGCATGTGAATGCAAATAAATTCGTATTCACAAATGTGAATATGAATTTATTCGTATTCGTATTTATAAATAGAATTATGCCCATCTCTGATTCAAAGTTACAAGCATGATGAATAAATTATTTATTTTATGTGGACAATCTCGATGCGACCTCACAAAAATATATTATAAGAATTTATATTCCTGTCCTCTAAAAATTAATTATAACACATATACAACACATATTGCGATTAGGTAAAATAAATAAAACAAAACATCCAATTTGGAATTTTATATACCTACGCTTACAAAAAAGAGATTTTAAATAAAAATTGCCGACTTTAATATAACTTTATGTTTTGAAATAATTGACCCTCTTAATAAATACAATGTATTTTCACTACACACATAAATAAAATAAATAACAACGAATTATTTTATCAGGCCTGATAAAAATCATTTAGACGAAAGTTTTTTATGTTTATTTTATAAATTTTGAATAAACAGAAGCTTTATGTTTTAAATTAAGTGTTTTTGCAAAGTACCACTTTAGCAAATCAACAACTCAGATTTATTGTTAGTTTCCGCTGTGTGGCGGTTAATTAATATTATTTACCATGACACTCGTGTACCTTTTCTTAAGCGACGATAAGTATACAATACATATTTTCCAAATTGCATGAGTTCACAGGTTTTCCTTCGATAATTCCTAAAAGTTGGCTGTGTTGTCGATTCGTTTTGTCAGACACGTAAAAGTGACATGAGCAATGCTTTGAATTTTTGAAACTCATATTCTTGCATTCGAATCATAATCGTCTTAACCTTAATTTGATTCGTGTTGTTTGTATTGATACAATTTTATACACATAGATGCTTTAGTTATACATCGTGTCCTAAAAGTCGTGTCTTTTAGGGAAACCATAGATAGGGCATGAAATTCCGAGACGAAACGTTCTTCAGCGCTTTCCCATGACCAACTATTAATTAGTTAATAAATAAGTAAAGTAGCCAATCAGAGAAGCGCTTCTGTGGAATAGCAGCACTATCGTAGAGCGCGACTAGAATTACAAGCTTAAAATCGGGTAACGCAAGCTTAATCGCTACTCTGATTGGCTACTTTATTTAATAAAGTCCCCCCATATCTATGGGTTTCCAAAAAGACACGGCTTCTGGGACACTGTAGATTCTTTAACCCGATCAAGACGTTTCTATAATTGTGTTTTAAATTCTTTTATGTTCAGCTAATACATAACTCTAGATATGCCCATGTGATGTATATCAATTATTGACTCTATAATTGTTGTTATTTGTAACAATGTTAACATCTACTATTTAAGTTTCGTGCTTTTCTAGACTTTCACGTACTTATTCGTCCTTTATAATACCTTATTTGGTTACTTAAATTTATTTATTTATTAGCCGCCGGAACCAATGCGGGAAACTGAGGTGTAGGAGCTGTGGGTGTATCAAGCAAATCCTGTCGCAGTACAAACAAGTATGTAGCTTGGTAGTTAGATGATACTAGCTTATCATATGCAATGACTGCGATGCTCTTCGCTGTTTGCACTGTGGTGTTAGTTAATTTCCTCTTAGAGCTATCTCACCCATAGTCCTCTAATTGTTTTTTGTGAATACATATATTGATTCTAATCGTAGCGGCGATAGTCTATCAGTGGCGTATTCGATATTTTCACAAAATTTTGCTTAGGACTAAATAACCTGCGATATACTTAACCGTGACCAATTTTATTTCTGAATATCTCATAGTTTCAATTCGGGTGTCACTAAAATGAAAGCCGGGACGGCATTGTTGCTAACACCGTCACGAAGTCTTCAACGTATTGGCGTAATGGTTAAAAAAGTTGTTTATAACAATTAGAGAAGATCAATATATCAAAATAGACACTTTCAACAAATGGGTTAAGTGTTTTGGGATCGTAACTTCATCTCCATCAAGTAATAAACTTGCACAAATCTACAAAGTGGTACTCTGCAAGGT
The DNA here is from genome assembly GCA_030264615.1 of Cypha longicornis. Taxonomy (NCBI): domain Eukaryota; kingdom Metazoa; phylum Arthropoda; class Insecta; order Coleoptera; family Staphylinidae; genus Cypha; species Cypha longicornis. Next base: position 17,377 of record JARJDY010052931.1, read on the forward strand.
CGTCTTCCATTGAGTTGTTTTACATTTTGTGGCATTAGATTAATTAAGCCGAAACTTCGATAAGTTTGCTGATAATGACTATGGTGGTGTTTAATTAGTGAACACCACCATTTTTAGTAATGAACTGTTGTTGTTGTTATAAGTACGATGTTATCAATAATAGTAGTGCCCAGCAGCTTGATGAAGTAAAGTTAAGAGGTTCCTAGTTGATAAGAACAGTTAAATAATTTTATTCAACGCATTCCAATGGTTTTAACAATGAGAAACGCCTCTTCGTAAAAACTTAGACGATTTTAACAAAATGCATTACTTTTAGAAGCACGAAAATTAGCAGACATTGTCGATTATACATACAATGTTGCTTTAAGCTATTCTTTAATACTTTAACCAGTGCCCGCCTTTATTGAGTTACACTGCCGCCTTCTATGATCAGATGGGAGATTTTGTAATGAAACTGGTCCATTTCTGAATAATTTACTTAAGTTATTACCAATAATATCATTCATTAGTACATTAGATAACAGCATTAGGGTATTTTTTATGCTCATGTTCTCTACTGGTGAACTAGATACCCACCCCCCATACTTCATTGGAACAAGTGAAGAAACCTTCGCGCTTAATATGAAATTCCAAAAAGGGATTCTGCTTTTTGTCGTGGGATTGTTATGTGGAATAGCTTAGCAATTATTTTGTAAAATGAGGAGCTTGTAGTGTCTCGTAACTAACACAGGTACCTTGAGGCAACACAGCCAAGTGGAAAACTTGTTTTATTAATTCGCTTCCAGTTCTATAAAACCAAACATTAGATTATAAATCAAAAGAAGTAACATTGATTAAACATTTGCGTAACGATTAGTGCAAGAATGTTCTTAGAATATGCTTAGCGCCTATATACCACACCCGCTTAGTGAGAATCAGAACGGTAACGCCTGTCCTCGATCTCAAGCAATTTCATCATAAGCAAAAATTTAAGCACTTCAAAGTTTCCCACAATAATTAAGATGCTCAAATTTTTGCAGCTTATGTTAGATAGTAACTATTTGTACTTGTGTGTGTGTGTGTGTGTGTGTACAAACCCTTTCATATATATGATTTTTACATAACCCGCTTAACTTATTTTTAACCAATATTTAATATTTTGGTGAGGTCTTGCTTAACTTTGGATATATTGGTGTTTGGATCCATGATGTCTTGAAATTACCTCCCTGTGCTAACTATTTTTTAACATGTGATTTCCCTGTGCTCTTCTGTGAACTTCTACTAGCAAAACTTGAAATGACTGGGGACACCTGCGAAAGGAATTGGAGTTTAATCATAGCTTTCGACGACCGGCATACACACTCACATACACATTTGTCTGTCTGAAGCAGAGAAAAGAAATTCCCTAGGTGCAAAATTTGAGTTGCTGTGCGTGAATCATTAACTGGTTTTAAAAATAAGCATGAGGAACGTGCGTGCGAGCATGAAAAAGAAAAAAAAAGACGAATTATGCAAGTGTGCTAGCTAGTCCCAGCCTTATGAATATCCAGCTTCCCTGTGTTTGCAGCTTCGAGTTATCCGAGCTTTCCAGTCCTACCTGGAAGACCTGGAGGAACGGCGGTCGGTTCATAGTTTACACAGCTTACACAGTATGCGCAGCTCGCGAAGCCACACAGGCCCCTGGCCGCCTCGACCTCTATCAGACATCACTTTCATAGATGAGGACCCATCCGCCACCAAACTATCGCCGCTGCCGCTGAAGACCGAACGTGACGATCACACCGGTGTCGGCAATCGGCTATTGTCTCCTCACACCCTGAGGTTCCCGACCCACAATCCGCAGTGTGCAGCTTCTGCACTGGCAAACAACTCCGAGCTGCCCAAACCGATGCATGAAACTTGCATTTAGTGCTGCTGTCATTGAGCGAAGCTGGCGAAATTTTTATTTTATTTTTAATTGCTATTATTTATTGACTAGAGAGGCCTATACAAGTGCATGCTTCTCTTTTGCATTTATTTAGATATTGTTGATGACAATTTGTTTGTTATTGTGCACAAAAGAGCTTATGTTGTCCTGCTGTTTTGATAATTGCAAACATTGGATGCATTTAATTGTTACATCTTTATGTGTTTTTAAGCTGTTAATTTTATTTTATTTAAACTCTTCACTAACCTCTGTTAAGCATTTTTTTTTTATTACTTATCCTCCTCTATACTACAAAACATAATTACCCAAAAACCAGGACTCTTCGTTAGGTTAGCACTATGTGAATACTAATTTCTTATCTCTATTCTGACCAAATTATTATTTTTGTATATACCTAATGTTTCGCCATTATATTTGTAGAAAAACTGCCTTTAGCATTTCTAGTTTAGATCACACTTCTAAGGTTATAATACATCTCTGGATTCTTTTTTATTTGTTGAATGCTTCTAAAAATTATTATTATTAGCAGAATATGCGCGCAAATTTATTGAAACTTCTTGATCATATATTTTTTATACATACTTTATCGTCGCAATTTGTCACCTGTAGAATAATAATTATATAAAATATTGCCAACATGAATTTTTTAACACTGTTTTGTCAATTTTACTGGAACTTTCAACTTCTCTCTAAAAGCCAATGAGAGATTTAAGTCAGATGGCTTTCTACGATAACCTCCAATCATTCTCTTGTATGCGCTGTAAGTAAAACGACCTCGTCGCGTTTGTCAAATTGAAATTTCTCAAAAAGTAAATAATACCAAAAACAATGATTTCTTACTTAGCCGTCAATTTCAAGGTCATTTTACAAACAGTGCGAAATATGGTCAACGATCCCAACTATTAACTGCAATGGTAGTTTGTGTAGTTTAGGTAGAGTAAGAATTCTATAAAACGAATTCTCTGATCTTCAAATATATTTTGCGAACTGTGATTAAAAGATCAGGTCGGGCGATGCCCGCATATTCCCGTTTCGAGCAATCGTGTCTGTTGATTGTAACACTTTAACTTTACAGCACCGGCGGGCGCATGCATCATTGGCCGGCAGCATTCTTGACGGATGGTCCTTGGACGATACCGTTCAACGTAACTGGCAACGTCAGGGTGGTTTGATTTACAATCGTAAATTATGTCACCGTGAAAATGTAGACGTTTCCTTACCGTAATTGTTTTACACACTTGTTCTCATCAATCTTCACACGCATTATTGCAGTTATTATTGATTTTTTCGTACCTACATACATATTTTATAGATAATATTGATCGTTAAACAAAAGAGCTCTGGCCTCATGATGTGCACGCCCGCTGTTGTGCGGTGGCGGGCCGCGACTCAAGGACGCGACCAGCCGCCCCCTTATACACTCTCAGGTTACTTTTAGAAGTATTATTATTTATTAACTATCTCATTCTATGCACTATTCTCTATTGTATGTGTCTTGTCACTGTCTATCGAACCACTCTTAACATTGCCCTTTACTCTTGAAGGTGATAGGTGGTGAATTGCAAGAGCGTTTGATTCCGGTTCCGTACAGCAAGAGCTCCACTGACCAAGCTGTAAGCCGCTTTTCTACATGTTTCTGTCCGCTACGTATATTAAATATACTTGTATGCCGCTCGCTGAATTTGAATTTTTGTTCTTGTGTTTGGCTTTAAATTGTTTTTATTTCGAAATTAGATCTTTTTTAAATTTGTTTATAGAAAACGAAATCATGACTTAATAAAAGCGCTTAATTCGCGCACTTGATAACAGTTCCTAATCATTTATTTAGAAATGGCACTGCTTTAATTAGAAGACTATTGTTATTGTAATCATTCATTAATTGTGGTTTTCTTTGATTTAACGTGAATAATAAACAGCGAGGCATTAAAGTACTGCTTACATTTTCCGATTTTCTCTATACAGGTTGTTTCATTTTAGAAAATAGTTTTTGCCAAAATCTTTTTTATGGAAGTTTAGAAGTAATTGCTACAACTAAAAATTTGTTAGTTAAATTAGAGATTGCATTGCATCAATTGGTTTAATTAATTTATTGAGGGCTTATCCTGTGCATTTTTAAATAAGAATGAATGTCATTTAGACAATGTCAAGGTAAGCGATATAATACTTAAACAACCAGTTCATAGTTTTCTTTCTTGAAACACCTTGTATATTTTTAAGCATACTATAATTCACACTCATAAATCCGATGCTGCCCTCAGCTCTGTCCACAAAACAGTTTTTTCAGGTAGATCGTAATTGAAAAGTCCAACTGTCCTCTTTTCTCTCCACCTTTGTTGTTAAATTAAAATAGCAAATGAATAATAAGTATCACTTACCCCCCCGCAAGAAGGAAAAATATGATAAATCACATATTATTTGAAAAGCTTAAAAAGTAGTTTTCCCCTTAAACGCAGTTTTGTCAAATTAACTTAGTGGCGCGGAGTAAACTGAGTGCTGCATCTGTAATCCTTCTTCAGGTACATTTGCAAACTCTTTCGCATGGCATTTTTTTCTTGCATGAACATATTTTGCGTACGTGTCGCTACAGATGCATGAGATAGCTCAAAACGACCGTGCGACTAAATTTTCAGTCACTAAAATGCTTTATTAAATATAGCAGTGGATGAAAAGTTTAAAAATGAGCAATGAATTTTATGAAGATTCGAGGTAGGCTTATACTCTGCGAGTGAAACGAAATAAATTTTTTATAAACTTTATACTACACATTATTTTTCGAAAAAAAAAAAGAGTATAACAGTGGTATTCATCAAAGAAAGATAAATTTGAAAGAAACTTAATGTATTCTATTTATATTGGACACAACCATTTTTAAATTCCAAATTAAAAATGCGCACATATGTTATGTGTTTTTAATGAATTGTAATTTTGTATTTTCACAACAAAAATTTATGAGATTTCATTATATTAGCAAATAATTGCTGATTTATTATGAAATCAAGTCCAAGAATGGTCTCAAATGTTCATTATGCGGATAATTAGATAATTTTTTCGATGTCCACTAAGAAGAGTTTATTTGAATTTTAAAACATTAAAAAACCGGTGAAAGTTTAGTACACTTAAAAAAGTACAAGTTTGCTTAAAAATGATAAAACTCCTTGAATATGTAAAACATGCATAAATTACTTTAGAGGATCGAGTATGATCTATTCCAGCCGAATATTGAGATTGTTGATTTGAGGCTGTAGGAACATTTTCTGTCCGAGGAATTTATACTATTTTCTCTGAAACCAATCTTCTTAACAGGCAAACTGCCATTTTCAATTATAAATTTTGTTGACATCAGTGCTAGTTGGACTAACGTTCCAATCCAAGTTGTCACTGTAAACGCTATTGCTTTCAGTCATGGTTCACTTTCAATCCGTACTTCACGATTGTATTGACGCCATTACTTGACGGTTACCGAAAAGCAGTTTTTTTATGATGCTAAAGTACAAATGATTCGTTTTTAAATTTGCATTGTTGCTATAATAAAAATTAATTAAATTCGTGAAGTTTTCTAACTTTTAAACATAAGACTTTCTATTTTCAACGCTTAGTATTTGAAATTTTTCTAATTCTTTACTAAAGTAATATAAATGTAGTCCATTTACATAAAACGAAATAAAAATTTACATTAAGAAGTCGATTCTTTTATTGTTACGCACATTTATCAATTTATTTTAGTAATATCTGAAATGAACCAAAAATAAATATAATTTTTGTTTTATTCCGAAAACGAGATAGAGTTCCGAGCTATCTCCGATTTAACATAAAATCCACTGCTCATGTATTGTTTAAGAAACTTATTGTTAAGTTTTATTTCTTTGAATTTACTATATAGATATACCGCAAATTTGTACTTAAATACTTTTTAGAAGAAAAAGTTGGCAAACATAATTCAGACTATAACTTATTACAATATAATGATCAAAAACTCGCCTTGTCGAATATTTAACGACTTCCTTCAATAAATTCATGTTTTCTTTAATTCTGCTTCGTTTGATTCTAAAATTACATATTTTCTAAATAATGACTACTCTGCTTATAAATAATAATATTATTTGTAGTAAATAATATTCCACGTTAAAAATGTACTTAAACTTTATTTATTTAATTTTAAAACTAATGGCTTTGACATGTGGATTTGTTCGTTTTCCGCTTTTGAATTGAAGCTACTAGTTAAATAAAACATTTGTTCTTAATTTTTCATTGAATTTGACAATGGCTTGTTTAAAGTCCTTAATAGATTCTAGTTAAAGTGGTAGAAGCTCTATGTTTTTTATGCTGGTTTTTATTTGATTGGTTTCTGTGTTTATCGTTAATTTGATATATATGAATAATATTAACAAATGAAATCGTTGATGTGTGTTTATTTAATACTAATACCCACGTATACATACATACAGGTGGGACAGAATCACGTAAGCAAAAAAGCAATAACTGGCGAAGCTGTATGTATATGAATATTTTTATACGTGTCTTTCTAAGTGGTCTTAAATTATTACATATAAATACATAATATCAAGTGTGTTGATCTGTACGTACATACCAAACCATAAATCTGCAAGTTTGATGTTGAATTGAAGTTCCCCACATCACGTACTTGCTATTACAATGATTACATGGTAATTGACCCAACTGCTTGCTATTAAAGTTAATAGAAATGATATACAGGCTCTTTTTTAACATTATCTGGAATAATATATAGAGAAAACTTAGAGCATTTAAGGCCATTTATGTTGTCTTGTGTACAATAAATCTGACTCTGTCCAAAAATAATTCTAAAATGTGCTTTTGTAAAATAAGAAAAAATCATCAGTTTATAAAAATTATTAGGCCATGGAGACTCCCATTAAAATGCTATATTACAATTAATTTAATAAAGAAGTTTGGCCCTTTTTGAAAGATAAAACGATCAACGCTTAATAAACTTGACTGCATGTCACCATCAGTTAGATTCTAAATATGGAATTACGGTATTAAGCACCCTACTCTTTCAGTAAAACTGAACGTAGGTGTGGAGTTTTCTCATTGGGTCCACCGTTCATAAGCCATCATAATAAGTAAAATCCAGAGCTTAGTGTGAATATGGGGTGAATACATAGTTTAATACAGAGATGGGCATAATTCTATTTATAAATACGTATACGATTTTATTCGTATTTCACTCATTTGTAAATACGATTACAAATAAATTCGTATTCACAAGTGTCAATGCGAATTTATTTGTATTCACACTTGTGAATGTGAATTTATTTATATTCACTTGCGTGAATACTAATACAATTGTATTCACAAATTTTCTTGTAAATACAAATAAATTCACTGGAAAAATTATAAATATTCACAAAACATGTGAATATTCACACATTAAGCTGTGAATACAAAAAAATGTACATTAAAATCCGTAAATACAAATGTATTCACAAATAAATTGTTAATACAAAAAAAATCACTAAATGAGTTGTGAATTTTCGAATTAATTCAGATCAATTAAAATCGAATTCACGACATTGAGGAGTAATCATATTAAATTTATTTATTTATTTTACTATTTCCTATTAAATTGATTGCAAAAAAATTTGATATTGATAATTGTCGTGAATTCGATTTTATTTAATCTGAAATAATGTGAAATTTCACAACTCAATTTGTGATTTTTTTTTGTATTAACAAATTATTTGTGAATACAGTTGTATTTATAGATTTTAATGTAAATTTTTTTGTATTCTAAGCTTAATGTGTGAATATTCACATTTTTGTGAATATTTACAATTTTTCCAGTGAATTTATTTGTATTTAGAGGAAAATTTGTGAATACAATTGTATTTGTATTCACGCATGTGAATGCAAATAAATTCGTATTAACAAAGTGAATATGAATTTATTCGTAATCGTAGTTACAAATTAGTGAAGTATGAATAAATTCGTATTCGTATTTATAAATAGAATTATGCCCATCTCTGGTTTAATAGCCGAAAGTAATTTGATTATATTCAGAGTCGGATTGGGCATAACATAT
>JARJDY010052950.1:0-12007 GCA_030264615.1 Cypha longicornis
TGCAAAGTATCCGCTTACTTCTTTCGTTAGACTGGGAAACGGCAACGCGCCCAATATAACATTCTGATCGATTCTATCGTACCAATTCCTCTTGGTCACCTTCTCCATAAAGACATTATAGACCAAAGTGGGGTAAAAGGTGATCCTGGCAAACATGTTCCTGGAAATCACTCACGGATGATAACGTGACAAAGTTGCGACATTGCAGTGAAAATGCGGTTTTTCATCACAGTTTTGCTGTTTTAAATTTTTTCACGCCAGGAAACAAACAGAATCAACCACGTGGCTACTTGCACTCCGCAGACGAACAGATGATGAAAGCAGTGAGGAGGAACTCATGAACTCGAATCAGAATAAACGCGGACGATGACCGCCGCTGAGTTCTTTGAGTGGTGGCAGTATCACTGACACACTTAACACCACACTGGAACAAGAACAGCAAATTTTCGTCAATAAAAGCTGTTCATGTTCGTCAAAGTTTGAATACTATCAATCTACCTCATTTGATACATACTTATTTTTAAAGTCAGTAGATAACTGAGATAACTTAGTGTTTTGTGTCACTGAAGGCCCTCAAATGATTTCCTTGATTCTATCAGTTCTTAAAGAAAGGAATTTTGAGAAAGTTTTTCTAGGCATCTATTGTTAAATGTTTCAACGGGTCAAGGTGAGGGCACTTAAGTGATTAACGTTTAACACTCTTATGGAAACGAAAGTTTTGAACAAAGAAATTTGAATAGTTAGGATGAATAATAATAAGCACAAATAGGAATGTATTTACCTTGTTACTAATTTTAACTCCATTTTTATGTAAAGTATTCGTTAGATATTTATCTTACTAAGAATTATCAGGTCTTCGATTAATGATTTGCAGCATTTTTATTGATAATATTGCGGAAATTCCAGCGCAGATCCTTGTCGCGCCATTAGACTCTAATGACCCCAAATTAGAGGTCGTAAGCAAAATATGCAAATTTGTGAGGCTATGGTTCTGCGCGTGACGTCACTGCAAAGCAAAACGAGCAAAGCGCATGCGCAGCGCGACTCAACTTCTTCAATCCACCATTATTGAGCGCCGTTCCTCGGGTTCTGGTTACTCCGTCTCGGTAAATACAACCAGAAACACAACACTGATTGGTCCAAAACTCCAAATGCAACATAACCAAATATCAACTACATTTAAACAAAAACATTTATTTCTACCGCAATAAAGCCTCATCCAAAACTATTTTTCCTAACTGTCCCTCCCGGAATTTCTTAACTAATATTTGGGCAGCCAAATTAAAGTCTGGCTTGTAAACATATTCATTGTTTGCATTCCTAATCCTTAACAATTTTTTTTCAATTAGAGCTATTCGACTCAGAACCTCTAAAATACTATCACTAGGTTCCTTAAGCCCTAAAATACTTACATATTCAAATTTTTCATGTTTATTTAGCCAAAATAAAAGGTAATCAGCTATAATATCATATCCAACTAAGTGGTCTTTTATAGTATTACATAAAGCTAACTTAAGACCAACTTCCAAATTAGAAATTGTAGGATTTAAAATACCAGGTGTATCCAGCATATAGAACAATGGCTTCTCACAGATCTTAATTTTTTCCAGAACTGACCTAGTTATTCCTGGATTAGCTCCCACTGCAGAAGCATTTGGTTTGCCCAAAAACCGATTTCGAAGGCAATTTGTCAAAGAGGATTTTCCTACATTAGGAATGCCTATTATCATGATTGCATAGTCTTCTTCATTGACTCTATTGTATCTTTCAGACTTGTTAATTAGCTCCTGAGCTAAGGGAAACAGCTTTCCCACTCCTTGATGAGTGTGATCCTTGCAGTTAGTGAAGATGATGTTGGGGTAGCTGGGTCTAAGTTTTGCTATTATTGATGGTATGAGGGATTCATCAATCATATCTACTTTGTTTAAAACAAGAATATGAGGCTTTATGCCACCAATTTTGTATTTGAATTCTTCATTTTTCCCTGACAAGGGAATCCTAGCATCATGCACTTCAACAATCAGGTCTACTGTCCTCAGTTTATTCTGCATTTGCTTGAGACCTTTACCCATATGCCCTGGAAACCATTGCAAACAATCTTTATCAATTAATTTAAAAACTGAGCGAAATTTATCGGCGCCTTGTGCCAACCTTTGAGACATATTTGTTTGTTTTTGAACAACTGCCCCGGGCCAGAACAACGAGTATAGTCGGCATTAACCGAAAAGAACTCGAAGAAATCAGAATTTTAAATTCGTTCATTTTGAACTGTCAAGTTCAAGTTGTTCGGTGTGCTCCGTAACAATTTGACTTGACTGCCGTGACTGCTCTACCCCGGGACAGGTTTTGCAAATCGCGTACGATAGTGGATAGAGCATACTGACTAGCCAAGCGCGCGCAAAGATTTAAAAATGCAATGTAAGCGCAAGGATCCTTTCAGTTGTTCTACTGCTACTATCAAAATCGGAGAACAAAGAGAAATACATTTTTTCGCGTAGGTAATGCAACCAGACTAAACTCAGAACCAAAACAGATCAGAAGATGCTTTCGGTTTTCTGCTCTAAGAGCACTCTCAGATTGCTCTGGTGACGTCATGCTCCACTCTAGATTTCATCGAGTGCTCTCATATAATGGAGCATAGATTCGAAAGTAGACAAAGCACACTTTTTTTGCTCTCCGAGCAGTCTGAAATGGTAACCGAATATGCGGAACTCGGCGAGAGCAAGACAGAGCAGTTAATCGAGCATGGCTTTTGTTCTCAGAGCACTCCGAGAGCAGTCCGAGCAGAAAACCGAAAGCATCATGATAAACTTGACCAGTAAATTGCGCTCTGTACAAACTTCAGAAACATGAATTAATATTTTTTTTAGACGCTTATATAAACTGACATAAAAGAGCTTTAATAAAATTGAGGAAGTAAAAAAGTAGTAGATCCTGAACGATCTGACAAACGTAATAAGAGCATCCTAAGCGAAAACGCTAATAAATAGACAGTGATGTCATTGAACGATCATGATGATCATGGAGGACAATCAGGTGACAAACCGAAATTCCAAATTTTATTTTAAATTTCTCTGAAATGTATTAAAAAAAACCTGTGGTAAATCTAAAAATGCGCTTTAAATTAAAATCATCAGTTTTAAAACATAAATTATGGTCTTAGAATGTTAATTATTTGAAGATAGTCAAGGAACAAAGCATGTCTTGCAAGCAATGCACAACCAAGTTCAATTTTTTTCACAAAGAAGTAAGTGAATTATACGCATCGTTAAGAAGCCCATTATGTTTTCTTGTAGAGTGGCTGTGCAAACTGCGGTCTATCGTTTTGCAGCAAATGCTTAAAGCAAAAGTGCAAAGTTGCATCGAAAGGGCCTGGAGAATATCAAGTTTGTAAAAATTGTTTTTTGAAGCTTCAAAATTCACAGACCACTTCTACAACTCCAAGTCTTACAATTATTACACCTCCAGAAGCATTCATAAGGTATCAATACAGGAGTAATTTTGTGTAAGAACAGCATTAAATTAAATGAATTATAGGAGACTGGAGGCTTTGGAAAACCCAGTTAAGAACCCGATAACAATCTACAAGAATCCAAAAGCATCAAATTTACTACCAACAACAACAAGTACAAATTTACCAACTGATGCACAATTGCTTCACAGACTGGAAAAGCTTAAGGATACAGGCAAAGGACCTCCACCCACTGAGTCGGAATTAAGGAAACGATTGGCCAACTTGAAGGGAACTAATGAATATGTAGAAGGGCCTAGTAAACAAGTAAGTGAATCTCTATACAGGAAATGCCAAAACAAAATTTTTATGGTTTTTAGAATTTTTTAAATGTGAAGGATTCGAGAACAAGTCAGGAAAAGGCTGATAATCTTTTAGAGCAGTTCCTCACTGAGCGCGATATTGAATTGTCACAAAATCCGCAGGAAGAACTTGAAATTCGCCTGGCTAGCTTAAGGGAACAAGGGATTAGACCCAATGAAGGACCATACCTTAAAAATTTGCATGATTCCACTTCCAGTTCTGAAGATGAAGTTGAGAGGATTACAAAAAAGGTGAAAAACGATATGAAAAACAGCAAACCATACTTTTGAGTTTTAACCAAATAACTTTAATTATGTTTTAACAATTTTAGATAATGGATGAAGTGGCTTTGGATGCAAAAGTAGAAGCGTTCGAAATTTCGGATAAGGGGAGCAGAGAAGAGGTAACTGAAGAGTATTTATGTATAGTTTGCAACAATGAAGCGAAATTTCGATGCTTGGACTGCGATGGCGATTTGTACTGCGTCACATGTACCAAAGTCATTCACGATGATTGGGATAAGACGCACTATAAACATATGCAAGAAGTAACTAACATCAAAAAGCCATAAACTTAGTTTATTTCTCTATTTTGTTTAATTTTTATGAACTCATCAAAAATACACAATAGATTTTTACAGGAAAAAATAATTCCATTTGGGATTTCTTAAAAGCACAAAACTAAAAGTATTAGAATAAATTTTTGATCTTTACGCCCAAGATTTTGAATCTGAACGAAGGTTACTGACGGTGGCTCATTCAGTAATCTTGGTTCAAAAGTAACCACCAAATATCTTGGGTAAAAAGCGAATAACTTACAATGTAATTAAACATAAAATGGAATCAGGTACTTTTAACAATTTTTAATAATATACTTGTTCTCATGTAAAAAATACACTTATGAATAAATGTAAACTATAATCATTGTAATTATATCATCATTTACTAAAGGAACAAAGGTTCGAACTAGAAAAATTGAAGCTGTGTATTGCCAAATAAGCGGAAAACAAAATGGGATCGGCAGTATGACAATTTTCGTTTTTTAATAAATGATATTGAACACTAGCCTAGAGAGCAAGAGTGTTGATTCATGCGAAGTTGAAGTAGTTATTTACAAGTGCAGCATAATTTTTACATATGAGCGTGCTAGCACCAACGAACCCCAGTCGCGCCAATGCCTAGCACACTCTAGAAGTCGACATTGCGTCGGTTCAGAATTTAAACAGACGGAAGCAGGTAAATTAAGCAAGAAAAGCGGTGCTGGGGGTAGGTTTTCGTACTGGAAATAAAGCTTAGCTTTATCGATTTCGGTTATCTGCTCTGAGATCAAAAATCTTGATACTCTATGCTACTCTCACAAATAAAAAATAAGTGAGAGCGAAATAATATATTGCTCTGAGAGCAATGTCGGAGCGGATAACCGAAAACGACATAAGTCTTATGGGAGAAAACCACGAAACACTAGGTGGCGCTAATCAAGGGGGATGTAAGAGAAGTTGCAGCAATTCTAAATTGGCAGCACTGCTATTTTATCGTTGCCTCTAAACAACTTGGCCACTGCTATTAGTGGAAATTAAATGAACCGCGTTTACTCTGTTTCTAATGAGGTTTGCAAAAAAAACGTCAAGTTTCAAACAAAACAAATGTCGCAGGCTTGCTTAGTCACAACGCAAGCAGCGCTGATGCTTCCCCCGTCCTACAGCTTTTTTTTAACACTCATAGGTGTCGCCACTTTCTTGGTTTTCGTGAATAGTTTTCGAGAAATGAGCGTTTATGTAAAGGCGCATTTATTGGTTTCTTTTTTCACATCTTTTGCACTAAAAATCAAATTTTAACAGAAAGGCGATGCTGAGGCGGTTTGTTAGGCTGGACTTAAAGTATAGCTCTTTCTCTTTCGTTCGGCACTTGTTTCGTTTCTCTAAGTCTTATATGCATATAGTTCTCGAGAAATTCTTGTTTAAATTATTGCACAGCTTTCCGCTTTTTCGCAAAACGCAATTTTAGACGAAAGAAGCGGTGCTAGGGGCGATTTGTTATACTGGCAATAAAATTTATCTCATTCTACTTCGTTTGGCAGTTATTTTGTTTCTCTATAAGTCTTTAAGTATTCGAGAAATTCTTGTTTAAATTATTGCACAATTTACCGCTTTTTCGAGCTTTTCGAGTTTTGTACTGAAACATTGACTGAAACGCGATTTTAGACAAAAGAAGCGGTGCTATGGGCGGTTGGTTATGAAAGCAATAAAATTCAGCTTTTTCTCTATCGTTAGGCACTTGTCTCGTTTCTCTAAGACTTCTAGTTTTCGAGTAATTTATGTTTTAATAACGTCACATTTTTTCGATTTGTTTTTGAAGTATAGGACGCTTAAAAACGTTGCTTTTGATACTTCGAAGCGGACTATACATACGGCTTTAAGTAGCTTCTGATATTTAGAAACAGACTATATATTACGGCTTCACGTTGCTTCTGATATTTCAATACAGACTACACTTTGTTGCCCAACGCTGCTTCTGATATTTTGTAACAGGCTATACATTGATGTACTAGGATTTTACCATCTGCAATTTCTGACAGCCTAATATGTCCTCCTTCAGAGCAAGAATCGCTAGCAATTTTCGTTTAAAAAAATTGGTAGCGGCATCTATTATCAAATAGCGGCACTAAATACAACAGTGGCTTTTCGAACACTTTAACGTTTAAATGTTAGATGGCGCTACCAAGAAAAATTTTGCGTGAGGTTTTATCAGTTGTTGCTCAAAAAGAGGAATTTGGGGCATTTGTATCAGGCTGTCAGGAATTCAGGAATGAGGAAATTCTACTTGACGTCATACAAATGGATGCTCGGGGAGAACGACCTCTACAGAGGTTCTGACATCTGACGAGTCGAGATTATATGGTTCTCAGATGTTTAAAACAACCGACAAATCATTCATAAGTCAATTTTTTATTTGTCGAGCGTTTTAAATAAAGAGGATATTGCACTGGAAGTCATACAAATGAAAGTTCGGGGAGAACTTTTCCGTGAACGACCTCTACAGAAGTGTGCCAACTCAGAGACATTAGTTTTGACGTAACAGCTGATTTTTATTTGACAAGTAAATTTGCGAAATGATGGCTACTTTCACAAATGTAGATGTCATCAACACTCAAAAAGGCACTTTTCATTTAAAAAATGACAATAATTTTGACAGATCTGCAGACCAAGGGAGGGAGTGGAATATCCTCATTACAAGACTTGTAGCAGGAGGTAAAATGCAAGGGCAACAATGTATAGTCTGTTTCAAAATATCAGAAGCAAAGTTGAGCAACAATGTAGTCTGTTCAAAAATGTCAGAAGCAACTTAAATCCGTAATGTATAGTTTGTTTCGAAATCTCAGAAGCGATGAGGATCCACAAGGTATAGTTTGTTTAGAAATATCAGGAGCAACGTTTTAACTGTCCTTTACTTGCAAAATTTTCAGAAAAAATCAGCGCTCTTGCTCTGTCCGTTGATTTTTAACCAACGGTTCTATGAAATTGCATCATTTTAGGCGAAATCATAAATTCTTTGCACAGTACAATTTTTCCTTAAAATCAGTGTTTCCGTGACTCACCGGAGTGCTCGATTTGACACTTTTCAAGCAAAAAGTAAATTTTGCTCGTTTTGAACATTTTGAATAGTAGTTTATTTTTGAAGTTGTCACCCAATGATTATTAAAGTTCCTCAATTCTTTTCTTGAATCCTAAATATTCGTCCAAAATGAGTGTAACAAAGATAAGAAGAACACTTGAAGAAGATATCAGAAAAGTCGATGAAAAGATCGCTTTTCTGACCAGGCAAAAAGAAGCAGCGATTGAAGAACTTTTGAAAGAAAAAGAAGCGCTTGAACGTGAACACCCTTCTATGCGAAGTGCATTGAATGAAATTGACGCTAAAGTTGAGGAAATAAATGAAGAGAAACGTGTTCTTCAGGGCAAGCACGACTTAATTCATAAAGAATTCAAGCCGTTCGAACAATTAGCTGCCAGTCTCACGCATATCAACACGTAAAACTTCAACTGAAGACTCTCCTTAAAACTTGAAACAAATTACATAGATAAACCATAAAAACCTGAAGAACCTTTATTTTAGAGAATTGGCCACAATAGAAGCGCGCCATGAGGAAGTTCGGACTGAGCTATCTACGCGCAAGAGTTTCTTATTGAATCGTCTCAAATCTATCCTCGTCGTTGATGATTTACAATCAACCATTAAAGCCAAAGTTCGAGAACAAAGAAACGACTTAAATGAGGCACTTAAAAACGCCGAAAATGAACGGAAAGCTCTCCTTGCACGCGAAGATTTGACCCCTTCGCAAATGGAGGCGAACATGATGGCAATTGATAAGAAAATTAAAGATCTTGAGATTCAGAATATTGAAGTGGTGGCTGGTTTAGATCAAGAAATAACAGTACGTGTTGGGAAAAATTACGTTTTCGATTTCAATTGTGCTTTTAGGACGCGATGAGCAACTTTAGCAGTAAATCTTCGTATGCAAGACATCTGATAGAATTAAAACAAGGAGCCACTCCTTCTCAGATTGAACATATTGATCAGGCGCTGGCGGATTTAAATGTGGATCTGGAGCATATGGAAGGAAGTATAACGTTGTCAGGTAGCGATTTTTTTTTGTCTCAAGTTCCATTGGAAATGAGTCGATTAAAAAATAGTAGGTATACACTGACGTCTTTTTCGGAACTATAACACTTTCTTTCGGTTATCTGCTCTGTTTGCTTTTGAAGTACTCTAAGAACAAAGATTTCGTTTTTTTAAATTCCAGTCAGTTTTAATTTCTGACCAGAGGTCATTGGTTATTATAGACTTCTATTCGAATTTGTGCTATTAGCGAGGTTCCAGAGGGGTAGCAAAAATTTCGATTTGGCTACTCTTTTAAATAGATAGAGCGGATATGGATGACAAGAATGGACCTATCTCCTCAAATTAGAAAAGGAAAGCAAAATAGAATCATTGAATATATTAACATGAGATAGTGGTATTATGCGCGCGCATCTTGAGTCATTCAGATTTAGGCCTGGGAAAGTTACCGATAGGTGTCATTACATAAAAGTTTCTACTAAAAATAGTGGCTTTCATGCGGAATTTAAATCGAAATTCATAAAACCTCTGTAGTGCTCTTATTTTAAAACCTACGTGTTAACAGATCAAATAATTGAACAAATATATAGCAGTAATAAGGTCTTCATGCTCAACTTGAACCCACATTCATAGAAACTCATTAGTACTCTTTAATTTAATTAAATAAAAGCTTCGACTGGCAGCTTAGGTTGGTTGGTGCCAAACACTTAATCGCTTGGTACGAAATGAGAAGAACATATCTACAGGGCGTCTCAAAAGTCGTGGCTTTAGGAAAAGCCATTGATAGGGGATGAAATTCTGAGACGAAAAGTCCTTTAGCGTTTTTTCATCTGACGCACCGTTAATTAGTTATTAATGAAATAAGGTAGCCAATCGGAGAAGCGCTTCAATTGCTTGAAAGCGCAAGCCGCCTAGCCAGTCGTCGGCCGCTAAAGCGCTTTTCTGATTGGCTACTTCATTTAATTAATAACTAATAAACGGTACGTTCGAGGGCAAAATGCCAAAGAACTTTTCGTCTTAGAAATTCATCCATGGTTTTTTCAAAAGCCACGACTTATGAGACACCCTGTATAATGAAAAATATTGCTACAGATTTTTTGCCATTTAGGTATAATTATAATGTTTATGTTGCACTTGCCCTAATATGAATAAATTTACTGAGCTCAGCCCAGGAAAGATTGTTATGGCCAACCATTTTTTCTTTCACCTCAATATTGCTTGAGAAAGCATGAAAAGATATCCCACTTTTTGGCACAGATAACAAAAAGTAGGCATTTTATTAATTTTTTATTCTTCAAATTTGGAGAACGACTTTTAGAACGAACGCAACGAATGTTATCAAAAAGTGAGGTTAATGCGCGGGTTCATGTTAATTTCGAGGTTAATTTATCATTTATATCGAAAGCGACCTCAACAGGTTTTGCCAGCGCAGACGCAATTGATCAATGAGTCATTGACTCAAGATGCGCGCGTCTCTTGCCTCTGTGGAGATTGGTCCATTGGCAACGATCGCTAAGATAGCAATCTCTTAAGGCGTAAGGGCGTAAGAAAGACAGGAACAAAGAGCGCGTGCGTCGTAGCAGTAGTACAGCTTATATGTATGTAACGCGCTTTCTACGCACATTCTATGCAGATCACAATCACCTGCCGGATTTTATGAATTCGAAGACTGTTTTTTTAAATAGTTGGTATTTGCTTTCTTTCCAGAAATAGTGGAAAAACGACGACAAGCTTTAATCAGGCAACAGGAGATCGAAAAGGAATTGGCCAACTTATTGGACTTGCGCGAAAATGCAACCCCTTCACAACTTGTGTTAATCAACCAAAAAATTGCGGAATTAAATGCCGAAATGGAGACGGTTAAGAAAATTATAGAATTGCATCCTTTTAGCAGCAAAGAAGAAATGGCCCGTAACAAATACCATATATTCACTTCTCCACGACCATAACAATCCTTAGCACCATAATAAGTTTCCGCACTTTTAAATAAAAAACTGTTTCGATTTCAGAAATCCTTAAGAAACGCGGCCTAACGTGGGGACACATTACAACAGCATCCGGCAGGATCCTAACGCTGGGGGAAGTAAAGGCTTTGGGACTTTTCGATGGTCTCGAGGATGACCTCATGCAAATTCGCGGAATTCACGTGACAACGAGCGGACGAATTCGAACAGACAGCGGGAACTTGTACACTCGATCTGAAGCCGAAGATCTGGGACTCCTCTTTGGGATCAATTTGGAGGAAATGTACGATTGGAGAGTTTCGACCGAATCAACAACTACAACTACCGCATCCGGTAATTCATGAAATTACTAAATATTTAAAAAAATTCTTAATATATAATTAATTCAAAAGATACTATATTAAGCGGAATGACGTCGTCTGATGTGCATTACTTGAAAACAACTTTGGGTAGACCACTAGCTTTGGCGTTGGCTGAAATTTTGGCGAAAAGGCCGAGAGATCCGGTTCATTATTTGGGTCACTGGCTCTACAAGTACAGATACAATCAGGAATATGACGAAGAACGCAAGAAAGAGATCGCAGATCTACAGCAGGAGCGTCAAAGATTGGCCGACATTGAATTGGTCAATATTTGCTTTCCTGCATTCCAAAAATAAAAATAAGTAACAAGTCTGTTTGCAGCGCGAGAGAGCTGAAGAGGAAGCTAAGGAAGCCGTTAAAGATTTAGTGGAACGCGTGGACGTTGCCATTAAGAAGTTGGACGCCGATGCAGACTGGACAGTGGACTGGACGCGGATAGAAGACGATGCTGGTGCCGAAGCGCATGTTGACGATTTGGAGGAAGAGGCTAAAGACACTCTTGGTGTCTACGACGGACCAACAAACGGACAAAAATTGAAATAAAAATCATTGATAAAGAATTCATTCGTACTGTAATATACCAGTTTTACCTTTTGTAACCGGTCAGTCGCGATAATTCTTCTTCAGTCAATAAAGGAGCGTTCATTATTCCCATTTTATAACCTATAGGGACGATACAGCCGATAAAAGGATTCAATGAAATACTACCCCCGTTTTTTGGCGGCTGTTGACGTCAAAAAAATTCTGTATGGTTGAAATTAAATTTTTTGAAAAAAATTGTGAGATTAGATATCACCTAATTTTAATAGCTACATATTTGTATATCTAGGGGAGAAACAACGCTATTGTTCACTGAAGGAGCATTGATTCCTGAACCAATAATGTTCCAGAAGTGAACAATAGTGGTTTCTCCTCGAGGTATACATGTGATTTTGTAGTCAACTTGATGGAAAGTGGTCCATGTCCATAGCTCCTCTAATACGGTAAAATCGGCTTCGCTGTTTCACATATGAGCAGCCTGTGTCACTGAGCGAGTTGACTCCATTATTTCCCTAGGGGAAGAATGAAAAACCAACTTTGCTCATTGACATTGACCATTACTCATATAAATAGAGGAAAATAATGAATTTTTCCAAAGAAATAATATATATACTAACGTACATAGAAGACGCCTTTTACGAAAATTGTGTCCGCCGAGTTGAGCGAGAGAGACCGACTGATATTCTTTTATCTCTATGTAGGCAAATCGGG
>JARJDY010052971.1:0-12785 GCA_030264615.1 Cypha longicornis
GGTATAAAGCGTATAACCGGAAGTCGCATAAAGTCAAAAATATTTTCCAGGACCTACATTTTTGCAGATATGTAGTACAAAATTTCGCGTTTCTATAGTCTGAACAGTTTCTGCAATATGAATGCCGGATCTTAAGAATAACCCTACTGTATATTGGTGTTTTTATGCAACTTTTTAGTACATAATTATTTAGTTATTGACATAGATTCTTCATGTCTATAATAGATGTTTTCGTTTTGCTCATTCTAATTGAGCACCTTTTTACAGAAACAGCAAAATTTCTTCGAAACGCTTGTGAAGAACAAAGATTTAGTCCAGAATCATTAGCCACCACCACTACTTTAATTGAGCGTTTGAACAAGCATGCTATTAAACTGTCTGATTATCTGAATTCGCGTGGGGAAGACGACTCGGCAAAATACGTTGATATGCAAGGTACGAATTTTTATTTAGGGTGCCATTTTTTCGCACTTTAAAACGTAAGTTAGCACTTCAAAACGGTAGGTTTGCACTTAAAAACAGAAAGTTTGAACTCAATCATCGGTCAAGTGCTCTTGGGTGGTCAGTCGCGGAACGCTCGCGTCGCTCGCGTCCGCGACCTCTTTTTCTTCATTAAAAGTACCCCTGATAGATAATCAAAACAGGACCAAGGCAGGTCCACCAAAATATTTTTTTACAATTTATTTTAAAGTGCAAACCTACCATATCTAAAGTACAAACCTACAGTTTAAAAGTGCCTACCTGCGGTTGCTGTGGTGAAACAAATAAAAACACAGTTTTACTGATAAATTTTAATTTGTCCAAATACCTTGATATGTAACTGCAAGAATTAAAACATTTTTATCAAAATTTATTCACAAAAAAGTGCTTTTCTTCATCGTTTCTTTATGTTTTTCCATAGCAACGTCAGATGAACTTATTGAAACAATGCAATTACAGTAAAAATATGGCCATCTCTAATTACTTAGCAAGAAATTTTGATTCATTTGTATGGGAAGCAAAAATTTAATTTTTAAATTTTTATAAGCCAATAATACATAATTGAAAGCAAAAGAATAATAAATTAGCATTCTGCTTTGGAATACCTTTAATATAAAGTATCACAAAGCATACAGTTCTATTTAAAACAACTTGTGGCAAAGTCTACTACAGCACCACCTGTAACGACTTTTTCATTTTTTTACGCAGTTGAGGTCTGTAATTAATGTAAAAAATGTGAATTCTCTCCGTAGTCTAGTTTAAAAATAAAAAGAGGTCATATATTTATGAACGCACTGTATGTACTTGTAATGATGCAAAATTTGGAATCTTTTCAGGAGGTTCTTTGTCTGATAGTGCTAAACATACCCACGCGAACAATTTTTATAGCAAAGAGGTTCCTACAGTTCATTTCAATCCTGACAAAAGGAAAAATAAGAGCAATAAAGGATTACATGAAGAAATGCAATTTCCATTTGCAGGTAGTTTGGGTTTTTCTTCGTCCATTTTTTGTTTCATTGATTGAATTTGATAGATTTCCCAGCTGCCCAAATTCCAGTAGGAGGAAAATCTGGACTTATAACAAGAAAAGAAAAGATCATTGTATTCGAAATAAATCGCAGTTTTTTCGCTGCCATTCACGAGTGTTGGTTATTAATTTATTACAACAGGAAGCAGTTAAAACCTTACGAATGCTATAATTTAAAAGAATGCCAAGCCAGGATGAGTAATGGACAGGAAAATTCATTTGAGTTTACATCAACGACAAAATCGTTCACTGTATGTAGTGCAATATTTTTTCACCATTTTTTGTTTGGTAAATAATTTGTAGATTTTTACCACTGGTCACAAAGACGCCCTTGAATGGGTTGCAGCGATTAATTACCGATTTAAACCGTTGCCATTAATAGGGAACCAAATACTTAATGACACATCTGCTGTTAATTTTGACGAAGTGGAAATTTACGAACAGCTTAATGAATCGACGCATGGTCTTAAGGAAATCCCTTTTAATTCACCAGCTTTTCTGTTTGAAAAATGTGAAGGAACTAACACAAAAACAATAATAGATCCTTCTAAACCTGACAACATATATGATGTAGTTAGTCCTAGAATGCTTGATTATTAGCAAGAGGACAGTTAAAGTCTGTGTCACGATATAAGAAGCTGACTATTTGCCTGCAATTAGGACAGTCATAAAATTACATTGTTAAGAGCTAATTTCAGGTAAAATTTTGCTTTGTTAAACAGGGCCGGCTTCTAGATGCGAAACCATAGCACATGTACCCGGCCATAGGATAGGCGTTAGTATATGTATAATCGGCGAAATTACCGTTTATTACCTTTTTTCTTAATATTATTTGACGTCGTATGTATTAATAAATACAAATTTTACTGAGTTGTGTTAAATACCTTTTCAGTGCTCCAATAGTTCAACTATTCCTTAGTACGGTCGCGCTCATGCACCCCGCAGCGTTAACGACCAAAATCCTCAAAGACTAGTTTAGTCAACCTCTTATCTCGTGACATAGACTTTACAAAATACCTACTGTCGAAACTAGAAATAACTGCTAAAATTACATTATAATTTCAGAAAAAAAAAACACGAATTAATGTAAATGCTTGTTACTAATTTTGACTGCAAAAATCCAAATGTTCTAAATAAAAAACATGTCAAAATGTGTTACAAAATAATAAGTGGAATCTGAACGTAAGTAATTTTTATTGATATTTAATTCTTAACAGTTAATTAAAACGATATCACAACGTTGCATACATAGTTCATGTCAAATAAATCAAAATTATGTTTTACATTGTCAATATAAACTAATAGTGCTACATCAGACCATCATGAATCAAGGCAATTAAAAGGTTTCTCTGGAGGAGGGCACTTGATCTTTGCATTCTCAAAGGCTTCCAAAATTGACTGCCTGCAAGAAAACAACCACAAGTTATCTAACATCAAAATGTAGAATCTAAAGCAAATGTAGCAAAAAAGTTCGTTAAGCCTAGGAAAATGAAACAAAATGCACTTATCTCTGATTGTACTTATAGTAAAATATAGTTAGTTAAGATGCAAATATAATCTTTCTTTCGAAGCAGCATTGTATTTGGTTTAAAAGAATGTAATTTAATTTTGTTACCTGAAGCAAGCTAGATATTTTAAGTAGGCACCAACATGGCCACAGTCTAAGTATTTTATCGTTGCCCCCGGCCATATTTCTTCCAGTTTTGTGCAGCCATCTCTTGGTACATACGCATCGGATTTGGCACATATTGCAATAATCAATGACGTATCGTACGGAGTAGCAAAATTTTTAAGGTGCGTACACTCATCCATTAATCCCCGCATAAACCATAACGCATCTTTGTCTCTTACTTTATCGCCTTGGTTCTTAGAAGTAAGCCTCATAATTGATTTAATAAACGAAATGATAGGTTTGGAGGACTCATCAGAAATAAGCAATCCACTGTGAGTTGATGTTTCCTTTGGCTTATTTATTAGATCAATAATTTCTAACGGGGTCAGCGAATTCTTGCGACACATTTTCCCTAAACTATTTATGGGAAAACCATGCAACTTAGCAAGACCAAACTCACTCGGATCATCAACTATTTTGCACAATTTCGCAATTATTTCATAGTATTGCTTATTCGATGAATATTGACTCTGAAGAAAATCCCAATCAATAGCCTCACTCATAACACCCTAAAATTTGTAATATTTAAATATTATTTGTTATTTGCTCGGTGTTACTTGGGATTTCCTACCTCTGTAAATACTGCAGATGCTGTGGACCAGGAGAGACATGGCACAAGTACTAAAGGTTTGGGCCAACTTGTAGCAGCTAATGAAGCCATCTGTAAAAAATAGAGAACATACATCAAAATATTGCTAATTTCAGGGCAGCATTGGAACTATGCAGATATTTTCAATTGGCAGATTAGCTTTAATTTTGGACTTATGTAATTCCAGTACTTGCTTATCATAATTTAATTAATTTAATAAGTCATACATGACCACCCATAGATAAACCAGTAACTCCCAAGGGGCCAAAGCCATTATCCTCACACCAGTGTAGTAATCGAATGCATTCCAATATTAGGCATCCACCCATCACAAAAATATCAGACACATTTAGAAGGCTAGATTTTGGTTGAGCTTTAGGCTTCCTTGTTCCATAAAATGGGTTCTCCAGGATGATTGAAGCTATACCTTTTTTAAGCAAGGGCCTCACCATGAGTTGTCTTCTTTTCCAGAAATACTTAAGATTTAAATTTAGCTGTATATATGTACTTACATAATCACTTACATGATCACCTGTGCCTGCTAAATGTATGCATATTGGCCTGTGTGGGCCAGTCATCCAATGCTTCGGAATAATAACTTGAAAATGTGCTTCACGAATTTCAGGCGGCACAACATCGGGCAGATATAGAGACAGGGGACTAAGAAATTTGCCATTTTTAACATGGCAGTCTGACCAGGTATCTTCCTTGAAAATATGATGGATAAGTACATTTCAGAGATTAATCAAGGTACATGTTACCTTCACAATCTCAATGGGCAAATTTTTGTCAACTAAATTGTAGCATGTGTCTCTTTGAGCAATTATTTTTCGAAACTTTAATAACCTGAAGTTTTACAATACAAAATCAAACCTAAAAACGCATTGTTTTTTACCGTAGCACATGTTCTGGGTCTCCCCAACCCTTTGTAAAAAATTTTGAAAGTAAAATACGTCTATACATTATATCTAGACGACTAACAGGCATTTTTTTGACTCGGAAGTAACCAAATCAATCAGCGTCAAGCTTCAGCAGAAGAAATTGTAAACAATGAGAAACAAAACAACTTAATGCAACTAAAGCCAACCCGGTCTACGCAGCCGCAGCTTGTGCATATGGTGCATAGAAAAAATAACTGCACTCTACCTTCCGTAGAAGGCCAACATTATGTCGCAAACGAAGAAGTGGGAATGCGCACAAACAAATAACGACAGCCCTTTAGCTATCTCTGCGCTGCGCATCCTGTTGAGTATTTTTATTGCTCCAAGTAGCTTCACCTTCATTTAAGTGCCAAGACAATCAGCGCCGACAGAAATTTTACAGAGGGGTGGAAAAATATTTTACAGGCGGCTGCCCAACTGGAAATTTTATCTTCAGGGTCTTCAGCAGATTTCAAAAAAAGTTTATTTCGTAGGTTACACATGTTTTTAACTGCTGCTTGAAGTCCCAGGGGGGTGCAAACGCACATCCTTGCACCTTATTGATAATGATAAGAACTTAAAGAGGAGGATTGGGGAAGAAGAATGTCAGAAGTATGAAAACCCCCAAGGATGAAGTAATCAGTTCTTCCTTGCATTTCAAATTTCATTTTATCATGAAAATATATCTAGAATACATAAAGAATGGAACACTTACTCGAGCTGCACTTACTTATAAGTTCGGTAAAGTTCAAGAAAACGCTCCTGAAAACCTTATTTTATCCTCAATTTTTTTATGAAACTCCTTCAACGCATGTAATTCAATCCTATTTCTTCTGCTGTAAAATTAATTGGGTTTTTCCTCCATTAATTTACTTCAATTAATTAAATAAAAACGAATGTAAACAAAGCGTTCCATCTCATAACATAACTCAATTATATCGGAACGTATTGGCCGTTTCCAAGACTGAGAGTCAGCGGAAAGGTCTGAGAGAGATAGCAATAGTAAAGGCGACAATTTGAATGGCTTATTAGGCGAAAAGTCACACTTTCTATTTTTTTCAAAACGTTCCGTATCCGCCGATTCTCACCACTCACGCTGACCTGAGACCAGAGACTACTGTGAACTGTGACCGTCCGCATTAGCAAGGTCGCGCATGCGCGTTGGGCCAAAATCTTAGCTTACTCTTTCATTTTCTGCGAGCCGGATACATAGTCCGAATTTACGTTCAATTTCCGCGCTTACCGATGAGTCGTGAGTGAAGCGAAATTGCACCAATACGTAGTTCAATGTTATGATCACTGTGGCGCTACTAGTCCCATTTCTCATCATATTTATGAAAATCCTTTGTGTAAACCAACAAAATTCGAAACCTTGAGGGCTTGTTTCCTGATAAAAATTCAAAATATGAATTATCATTGAATAGTTCAATATTTAATTAATTAAATTTTATTAATTATCGAGAATTTAATAATCAAAAATTTGACCGAAAATTTAAAAATTTGTCTTTTTTTAAACAATATTTACTTAAAAACTATGATAGATATTTTAATAAAAGTAGTACCAAATAAAAGAAGAAAAGTTAAACTTTTTTTTGCGTGTAACAAACCGCCTCCAGCGCCGTCCTCCATCAGAAAAACACCCTTGATTTTACCTTACTAAAATGCTTTTAACTACTCGACTTAGAGCAATGAAAAATGCGGCACTAGATGCAAGAAGAGTTAGCAATCATTCTTAGGTATAGTGTGTACAACAATATAAGAAGTGGCCCCGCTGGGCGATAAGTATTAAAGGCGATTAAGTTCTTTGTTGTCTATGCAAATACTTGAACAAATCAAAGAACTAAATTGCCTTTAATACTAATCGCCCAGCGGGACTACTTCTTATATTGTTGTACACACTATACATTCGTTCATTTAGCTTTGATATGTTTGATAGTTTATTGGCAAAACTGAAAAAATATTCGTTTTTCTCCATTTTCTCGATAAGTACTGCACCAATTACAATAAAAATGTTATATTCGGATAAAGCTTATCAAGACGAATCGAAATATGCCTTATTTGCGAAAAGAACATGTTATAAGCTTTCCAGGAAGTGGGCAAACTTTGCAAGTTTAATAGAGGTCGCAAAAAACTGAATTTCTTGCTCCACTAGCCGAAAGTACAGTCTTCCTGGCCGTATTGAGGCCGGGAATAGCGACTTTTGTGGCCTGCTCAAATTGCAGCGCGCTCTCCGGCTTCGCCTCGGCCACTGCTTCACATACGCCCGGAAATCCAACTTTCCGGCCTAAGGTCGTAATATACTATTTATGTTACTATCGTTTTGTAATAAATTAGTAGTAATTATGTGGTACATAGTGTCCTAGATGCAAGTGTCATACTTGTTGTTCCTCAAGTAAATAAAGTTAAATTATCAACTATTTCGAAAAAAGAGGTACATAATTAGTAAAAAAACATTTACTTTTCAAATTTTTAACTCGAAAGTAACATTTCATAGTCAATTTCGTTTTCTTGGAACCTAGTACCTACGCAAATTTGGACTTTTTTTGTCACGAAGATGACTTTATGTAATTGCTAAATATGTTATGATACACATTGTTAAAATATATCAAAACTACGCATTATTACTTAAAAGCAACAAAAGAGCATCATGCTTTGTACCTATTGTTTGGCATAATTTTTCAAGTAGCGCAACGTGAACAAAATTGTGCAAGTGCGCGTATGTAAATCCAAAGCGCGCGTAACTCTTTAATGTTGAAGAATACGTCTAGTAACAATTTCTCGCTTTGGTAAAGTTACAATAAAAAAATGTGTTTGTTTTCATTAATTTTTGGTTTCTGTTGTATGGCTTAAGTTGTTGCAATCTGTCAGTCGTTTCCTGGCCTGGGCCAGTAGCTATTATATTTGCCACCATTCGTTCATTATTGAAGTACACATTCGAATTGCAAAATATAGTGGAGCTCGCCCCCACTTTACAGCGACGGTTGGTTTATAAAAACACTTGAGGATTTCAAAAATTATTCAGAAAGACGTAATTTGCATGAGACGGTATTAATCAATCACATTATCATGTGTGTGTTCTTTAGATGAGATCGGTGGTTGGATCCCTTTGCTGTTTGAAACGCAGGTAAACTTCTTTTGTAGAATAGACCATTAAATTCAGAAATTAAAAATTAGCCAGAAAACTTTGATTACTTTTTAAATTTTACGCCAATTAAACAAATTTGTAATAGTTGTAAATTGTAAAGTTTCTGATATTATCATTACGTTTGTTAGAATAAATGTATCATTTTATTATCACCGCTATAATTTGGTGTAATCCGCTGAAGCAATTAATTTAAGACTGATATTATGATTTCATTATTATTATAATCGTCTTCTTCTTCAGTTCCTTCAAAACTCTGCTTGCAATAGTTCGCGGTGATTATATAACAGTGTTAGACAATGAAGAATTACTTATAGTAATCCCGGCTATCGCACAAATTATTACTATTTACATATTTAGAAATAAAACATCGAATAATATGAAATGAGGCAAAGAATAAAACAAAATGTATCATATAATATTCGTGGGTTTTGTAAATGTTAAACGAATAAGGAGTATTCATAATGTTATAGAATTAAACTTTCCCGAATATAGGACAAAGTGGCAAATGTTTATAAATCGAACTCACTTTTATTGGCGATTATATAATTTGAGTACTAAGCTAAGATATTTTATTCTTTGCCTCATTACATTTCCAGTATGATTATATCATAAATAGCTGGCTTCAGTTGCTAAGAACTTTTTTGCATTATTGATTAGAGACTATTGAGTGTCCCCATGCAGAATTATTGTGCCAGTTCGCTTAATTTCTTGTAGATTGCTTTCGTGAATTTTCGCAACTCTAATTTTATTTTTGTAGAAAAGAAACAGAAACAGAAAATTACAGCGTCATTGAGTGGTGGAACAATAAAATTTGATTGCGCATTTTATAATGAAACTTGATTACAGCATTAAGTATATGAAAAGTATGTAGTAATAAATATGGCCCAGGGCTTAACATTTTCAGCGACATTGGAACGAAATCTGAGATCTGGCCTTTAAAATGAAGTCTACGAAACTGTTAAAACCAATTTTGAATGTCGGACTTAAATCGTGCACTAATAGAAAACATTGTGCAACTGCGGCATTGTCAGAAAAACGAAATTATTCGACAGTGATGAGCATTTTGGCCCGGGAAGATTGCACCGAAAAGAACAATTTGACTTACGCTAAAGAATCTATGAAAACTAACACCAAGTCCTATAAGGATATTCCTGGACCTAAGGAGTTACCTCTAATTGGGAATGCTTGGAGATTTGCTCCAGTAATAGGTAAAATGTAAAAACAGTTTTAAAATCCCAAGCATCGAATTATTATTTTTTGCTTATTGTGCGGTTGAAGGTACAAATTATTAACGCACCGAAATGTTCCTTTCTGCCTTCAAGTTTATTTATGTGTTAATATTGGGAAATTCGTTATTATGAATGTCGTGAGATTTGAATATTACACAAACTCACCAAACACACCAAAAATGAGAGTTAATGCTTTAAAAGTTTAAAATATGCATATTTATATGTACCTACTTAAGTAATTATTGCATGTTCGATTAATAAATAAACAAATAAATTAAAAAATGAGGTATTATAAAGATTTGTCCTATTTCAGGACAATACAAAATCCACGAACTAGACAAGGTAATGTGGTCTCTGTACAAAAATTACGGTAACATAGTAAAAGTAGGCGGCTTGATTGGCCATCCCGATTTGTTATTTGTCTTCAATGGAGAAGATATTCAACGAGTTTTTAGGCAAGAAGAAACATTACCACATAGACCCTCAATGCCGTCATTACATTATTACAAACAGCATTTGCAAAAAGATTTCTTCATTGGAAATGAAGGAGTAATCGGCGTGTAAGTTTCATCAACTTTGAAAAAGTCCAGGTAATTTATATTCTATGTGTTTACCAGGCACGGGATAAAATGGGACGCGTTCCGGAAACAAGTCCAGCAAGTACTTTTGCCTCCAGCGGCCGCTAAAGCTTACATAGATCCTTTAAATGTCATTGCGGGCGATTTCTTGAAAAGGTATTCGATGCATTTTTAAATAACTCGATATTCATTAAATAAGTGGCGAGAAGCATGCACATAAATACGCGAATTTAGAATTGCGTTACTTATTTTTACAACTTACGTAATGAGAATGCATTCGCTCTAACATTAAACCTACACTGGAACAGAAAAATGCCTTGATTTTACATTTGTAAATTTATGTTCGGAGTAATTCTTTAACATTCGTAAATTTGTGTTGGGAGTAATTCGAAACCGCTTTGTTTTTAGAATGGAGCTCTTACTAGATTCGAACAAAGAATTGCCGGAAAATTTTCTGTCGGAAATTTACAAGTGGGCTTTGGAATGTAAATAACGACTTTTTTATAGTAAAAAATTCAGGAAGTTCTTTTAGCCGTTGCACGAGTTGCTCTGGATCGTCGATTGGGATGTTTGGAACCAGATTTAACAAAAGATTCCGAATCACAAAAAATCATCGACGCCATAAACACATTTTTCTGGAACGTTGCGGAAGTGGAACTTAAAATGCCAGTATGGCGATTGTACAAGAATAAAGCTTTCCGGAAGTACATCAGTGCTTTGGACGATTTTCGAATGTAAGTTTTAAGATGTATTGTTCATTACATATTCAGTCAACAAGCAGTTCAATGTCAATAACTTTCTCCCGACTATTCGAAATGAAACTGAAAGTTTCTCGCAGTGGGTCAACACGGAAAACGTTAGCAACTTTATTAAACTCTATTTGTTTTGCTCTTACTGTAAACGCAGAAATTTTACAGAAGAGGAAAAATAGGAAAGGTGCTTTTGCATATTGTTAAATTTACTTTTGAACTTTTTATCAAAATCAAATCACATTTTATAGACTTCATTAACAAATTTTTCTTCATTCATTTATGAACCAATTGTTGCCCCCTAATTCTATGATTATCAAGGTTGTGCATGAAATATATTAGTGATACAATGGAGACCATGAAAACTAAGGATTACGCAAACACAAATGAAGAAAACGTATCAATCGTTGAAAGGATCCTTTTAAAAACTGGAAATCCAAAATTAGCTGCTGTTTTGGCGCTTGATTTGTTGCTCGTTGGAGTCGACACAGTAAGTAGAATGCCACGCAATAAAAGAAAAATGTAAGAAAATAATTCATGGACTTTTACAAAGACATCAATAGCGTTGGCCTCCACCATCTATCAATTAACTCAAAATCTTGACGCCCAGGAAAAGCTATACAAAGAATTAAAAGAAGTTATGGATAAGGATGGCAACGTTACCGCTAACGTGCAGGGAAAGATTCCATTTTTAAAAGCGTGCGTCAAAGAGACTTTGCGGTAATTTTGAGCTAGAGTCAGATTCAAATCTAATTGTACCGTTAAATTTGATACTTTCGTCAACTTTATAGGATGTATCCGGTCATTATTGGGAATGGAAGGAGTTTGCAATCAGATACTGTGATTTCAGGATACGAAGTTCCAAAAGGGGTACTACTCATATCAAAATATTATTTTATTGTTTCTAATTTAACTTTTGTATAAGACACACGTAATTTTCCCCCATTTGATTGTGAGTAACGTAGAAGAATATTTCAAAGATGCGGCGTCTTTCGTACCAGAGAGATGGATAAAAGGACAAAAGGTTAAAGAAGCTGGTTGCCCGTTGTCTCAAAACAATTCAAATAATAACAAAATCCACCCTTTCGCTTCACTTCCATTTGGGTACGGACGACGAAGCTGTTTGGGTCGACGATTCGCTGAGGCAGAGTTATACATTCTATTAGCGAAGGTTAAACAAATACTTCCCAATTAAAAAAAAATTAATCTGTTTTCCCGCGCAGATCTTCCGAAAATATAAAGTGGAGTTTAATTATGGAAAATTAACGTACAAAATAACGCCCACTTACGTACCTGAACAACCTCTAAGATTCAAACTCATTGAGAGGGATGGATGATTAGTATGTGGAGACAATAATGATTGATTAGTCCCACTAATACATACTGTCCTACTTCTTTTTCTTATCCAGTCCAAAGAAGAGAAATACACTGTATGCAACTTCAAGTATACCTAAATACATATTGCGAAATTAAAGTATTCTCCACATTGCATAATATGAAAATTTGCGCTAAGCTACTATACAATGTGTATTTTTCAATTAAGAAAAGACATCATTAATTGCGCAGTGTTTGTTAAGGCAAAGAAACAAGGAAAAAGACAATTTGATTTATTGGCATCATTTGGTTATGCATGTAAAACTAGTAAAAACGTTCATAGCATCATAAAACTCAAGCACAATAAAGAAGAGAAAATGAAGATCTCCATGTATGGGATAATAATTAATAAATTATAAGTGTTCCAAATTATTAATTATGTACTTAAATAATTTTTATTTTTAAATAATTTAATAAATTGAATTACATTTTCGCATTCCCACTCTAGGGTTACTTTTTAAAGATAATGACATTCAAGTAGAACTACAAAATATTTTTGACTTTATGCGATTTCTGGTTATAGCGGAAGTAGATGTCAACTTCACTATTTTTAATGGAATACCCAATTTTTTTTTCTGATTTTGTTTAAGACTCGAAATTAAAGTTTTATCACTTTTTAAGATATGTATCTGCAATTTTATAGAAATTTTCGTTTTTCGACTAAAAATAAGCAAAATAATTTAAATGAATTTTAAGTCAAATTGCAATTTTATTTTATTTTTATGAGATGTGTGTGCATATTAGGGCTTTTTGTATTTTTTTTTGTGTGATCGAAATCCTAATGCACAGTCGCCTAAGGCTTCTGTAGTGTGAGACTCACATATACTTATACCACCTCCTCATCCAGCTGGCGCTCCTAGAACCGGGGTTCCAGGTTCCGCTAAGGACACTTGGACGCTAGTGTCCATTGTGTCCAGCTGTACTTCACTAAAAAGTGATAAGTCCGAAGCCGAAGAGCCATTCAGTTCCAGGAGACCCCACGAATGAATGTATCCAAGGTCCTCAGAGGGACATTCAGGAAT
>JARJDY010053010.1:0-11720 GCA_030264615.1 Cypha longicornis
AAAAAACTTGCTTAACTTAACAGCTTCTGTCCTTAAAGCTATAGATGGCAGAAGGTTACTAAGTAACTATCGGCTTCGTTAAGTAAAGTAAGCATGATAAGCCACGGAAACGACCGAAAGAAGCCGTTTTCCTTCGCATTGCTTTATGGTACTGTTAGCAAGCACGTAAAGCGAACTTTGTTCTCCTAGCGCGCAGTGCGGCCAGCAATAGTGCGACGAGCAATGAGAACAGTATGTAGAACACTAATAGTGGAGTATCTACCTAAAGAATGATTTTTTGTTTGCGGTATTACATCCCTCGAGTGTGCAACGACTGCGGTTTCGAAAAAACGCGTGCCAAAAATTTGGATCGGATTTTTAGATTAAGTTTTATGTGATTACTTTGAAAATGCACAAGAAGTGGAACTTTACTCTCCTCGTACTGCTAACGCAATTATTCTTTGTCGTGGATACCTCTTCGGCGTACAGTGATTTTGAAGGTAAGCTGGGCAAGAAGCTTGAGGGCCGTAACGCATGTTTCTGTTGCGTTGCATGTATTAAATGTATTAAAGAGCCGCTTGCGAATCGAGCGAAAACTTTTCCTTTAATCGCACACCTTCAGTAATACCTTTCTATTCTACCTCTCGCGTCATTATTTATTGCGCAAGGTATACCCTTTTCTTGGTACCCTCGAAATTGGTACTGTGTGGCCGACCCCTCGGTGGGGAACGGCTGCGTTGCGCTTCCTTGCAACCCTCGCTTTTGAAAAAAATAACTGTTGCTTCGTTGCGTGCACCTTGCCACACCTATAATAAAATATTTGTTCAAATATCGATATCTGAACTGTATATTTTTAGCTTTCCCTCCCGAGCTAATTATCTTATCATCTTTTACCGGTTTTTCCGTCACCGATCAAAATCATTCGAGTCTGGCATAAAAAAGATTCTTAAAAAATAGAGGCCTTGATGGCTTAGTTTTGCGGGGCTGGTCAACCACTATCACTAATAATCATATACAGGGCAGATGGTAGATGGGTCTTAGGGTTCGTAGCGAGACATAAATGAATGGGATGTTTATTTATCCTGTCCGACCGGACGCTCAGTTTCGTTTCCATGCTATGGAAGAACTAACAAGGTTTACGCTTCAGTTACACGGAAACTTTATTTTTATTATTAACATAACATTGCATCGGTCTCATGAATATTTACAGTGCGAGTATGATGTGAAAAAGAATCGATCCTAGATAGGATCGTTGCTGTATGTTACGCTGTACGTTCAGGGTTGTCGAATTTTTCGTGTCTATTTGCGCTACCTTAATTAACAACGCTGAAGAGCACGTTTAATTGTAATCGAGACCGGAAAAAACAACGGTCTTTATGAAACGCTGATCACGACCGTTTTCCGAGACAAATTCTTGGTATACGTGATGTAAATGTGAATGCGCAGCTTTGCATCAAATCAGAGTCATGTTAATTAAAATCTAAATCACTTTTATTACGATCATTTATGGCCGTATGCATCCAGCATCGGAGGGACAAGAAGAATTGCGTGCGGGTGCATAGATGACGGTCATGCTTCATGGGGAAATTCAATTGATTTTTCTTTTTATTGATTGCTGCACATTCATATTATATATTTAACGCGCTAGAACGCAGGGTCCTACGAGAAGTTTCAATTACATTGGATGAACGCAGGGCCTCGTCTTCTTCATGGGGCACGAAGAAGAAGAAGCGTTATTGCCATCCAGATCCGATCAGGTTGCCATTGTTAAGGCAAGGTGTGCATGCAATCGGCAACGTTGCACTGGCTTAAGACTTAAGTCTTCTTGCCATGCTGCATGCAGCCATCGCTGATTCTCACCTCAGGGAATAGATGTTTTAACCTCGAGAAAAGAATGAAAGGCTCTCGCAGTCTCTCTTTCCTTTCGATATTACAGACTTTACCTCAACCATGCGATTTGCGAGCGCAACATTCATTTCCTTCATCGCAATAACTCAATCGATCGAAAAACAATGTACAATAGAAAATAATCAAGCACGCTGTAATTGGTGGTGTATTATATATTTTCTCTGAACATTTTGCTTGTTAAGTGGGACATTTATCATACGCGCATAATTATTAATTCAATTAATTGTATCTGTCGTGGCTGTAGTATTAGAAGCATTGCTGCTTGGCGCAGATACAATACAGAAAAAAAGCGGTTTATGTATAAAGGGGCCATTGTAATTACAAACATAAACAATAGGAGAAAATGATAATTATGAGCGTATAACATGTACCAGACCTTGTCGCTCAAGAAGTAATCCAGTTCCTCTGAGAGCAAAATTAAACCCCCATGCACCTTCTAATCATCGTGTTGGAAAGTTGCATTAAACTAGTCCATATAGACAGAACCTGTTCGTGTTAAAAGGCGCCCCTTATTATCGAGCTCAAGAGACAAAAGACAATAATTAGCAATCGTAAGACGAAGAAGAAGAAGCGGTTTTTCCGATTGAAAATTATTTCATCGGATGCTTAAAAATTTAAGTAGACTTTTTAAGTGGCGTTTCCTCCTCAGCCTTCCCGCGCTATTACATTGTTGCTTAATCGAACGACTTTTCTCGTTGCTCAAGAAAATGTCCAGAATATTTTTTAGAGCCGCAATTAGGCTTAACAGATTTATGGAGCACTTAATCATCTCGCGCATGATGTAAGCACTGACTTAAGGTCTCTTGTAACCGTTTTGTTTACATTGGCATTATTTTAGGGCACGTTTCTTACCACAGGAAACTATAATCAGCCATAACTTTAACAAGAAACAACAATCGTTTAGATTTAGAGTGTCGATGGATGATCTCATAAAGAAAGGCTTTTTATTTGTGTTTCTTATTTCCCAGAACTCGTTGCGTATCGATTACGGTTACTCATATTCGCACGAATTTTTAGTCCGCGGGTATTTCGTCTTAATGATTTTCACAACTCATTCAATTTGCGTGACGGCGAGATGACTCACTCCCACAATTGGTGCTCCGGTAAATACTGAATCATGATAATAAATACACTTCAAGTAACTCGTTGATTCACAATTAGTCGATCGCCATTCTTTTCCTGTGTGGGCAAGATTCCATCAAATGCCAATATATTACATGCTGCCTTTGTAATTGTTTCATTTAATCAATGATTTGCCATTAAGCAATTCGTGCATTGTTTGTCTGAAAAACAGTTTTAAGCTTGGGTAGACAAAGTATAATTTTTCAAGTCCATATATTGCTTCGTGATACTTTCATAATGAAAGTAATAAATAACGAGTCTAATTTTTAAAGCGAAGCAAAATTCAAATGCATGATTTCCACATTAGACTTTTCTTGACACTCCCGTTTTATTTATAAAATATATTCCTTACTAAGCAATGCTAGAATGACCCTCGATGACGCATAGCTTATTAGACTTATTGAAAGTTAATTAGTTGACACTTTTTGTAAGACTAAAATGGAATTGCATTTCGAAAAGTTTTTATTTTTAACGACTTCTATGCGCTTTAAAGAGTTAAATAATACTTTGAATTACCACTGGATTTGCTTGAGACGAGATAAAAAGCATTACGTACACAATAAATACTATACGTTTATTGAATTAGCTTGATAAGAGCAGCGAAGCTTAATGAACTTGGGCTCCGAATAAAGACATCGCCTATACGTATAATGTATGCAACGTATATTCACATCCATGTTAATACACTTTGTTTGTTTAGCCAGTACAAAATGTTTATATGTATGTACCTATGTGTATGTTATAAGTGCAGTATGCTTAATTGCGCTATTTTTTAACAGAATCATTCTTTTCGAGTCCGATTGCAAAGTCAACATTTGCGCTTATGAAATGTTGCGTATCAACAGCGAAAAGCGTTGGCTTCGTTTTTTTTACTTGATAATTTATTTAAGTACGTAACAGTAAAAAGCCTCGCGACAACGACCAGTCGCTAGCATAGTAGAATACATGCGACAACAATGAACCGAATGTTATTTAGAAAAGAGAACAAAGAACTGCTTAAAGAGAAACACGAACTAATGCTTAAATGCCCATTACATATTTCAATTCGGTCGCTTTCATTCTTCACTTGAATGTGTAAACTTGATTTACGACACGTGGAATGTAAATTAAGATGACGAATATAATCGATTGTATTGTGATGAATGGACTTATGTCGTTTTTGCAAGAATTTCAATGAATCTTAAAAGGGAAAGTGTAACGACGGATTTCCTTTCGGGCAATTCTAAACCAATTTCTCCCAAAAACTCATCGTTACATATTTACGTAGTTTATCGGCTTGAAATCCTCTTGAATTTCGGTTGAGTCATAAGAGAACTCGTTAAATCTTAGTCACCATTCTTGGTACCTAATATAATGGCAATATCTCTCGATGCTTTACTAAGCGTCGTTCGCTGCTTTTAGGTTACGCTTGGTTAATCTCTTCCCTTGGCACTCCGTTTATTTCCTTTCTTTCGTACTAACCACAACGAGACATAATAAAGCGGCATTGAAAACAAGCAGACTGCTTACTGGTGGAGGGCCCTATTTTATGTTTATTTATTGAAATAAAAAGAAAACTAATTGTTTGACTGCGCTTAACCCTGCCTGATGTTTAAATGTAAAAATCAACAAATCGCGACATCCTTTAACTAACTCATATACGCATTTACAGCACCATATTCCATCTAGCATGTTACTGACTTCTGTATTCTTATATAATCTTTTCCTGCTGGCAGCCTCTTGTGCCTACTGCAGGAAATGGCGGCGCATTCATATGTAAACGTGTTTTCTAGGTGCATTCAGTAGTTATCAACAAGGTGGTGACGAAACTCAGTCGATCGTGAAGAAGACAGACATCGACAATCACAAGCCATTCTTTCGAGACTGCTCCACGTACGCGCCCTCTATAGAAGAACAACAGTCCAAAGGCTTGCATGTAATTACCGTGCATGCCGCGGACCCGGATCCTCCGGAGCGCGGTGGGAGAATCACTTATAGTATCGTTAAGCGGGACGGGGACCGGGTCTACTTTAAAATCGACAATGCCACTGGTGCCATTACGACGAATTATGAATTCGATAGGGACGAGCCGACCAGGATGAAGGAGATATATATAACCGTGCAGGCTACGGACAACGGTCGACCGATTCTCGCCGATATTTGCACGTTCAAAGTGACGATAACAGATATCAATGACAGCACTCCTAGTTTTGATCAAGTTGAGTTCAATGAGAAGGTGTCCGAAGACGCCAAGGCTGGTCGCGTTGTGATGAGGGTCGTCGCGTACGATAGCGACGACGGAGACAATGCCAAACTTGTATATAGTATTCGGTCCGATGGTTCCGAGAGCGCGCAAGAGTTCAACAGGTACTTCCGCATCGACGCCGATTCGGGCGTTCTGTACCTGCAGGCTAACTTAAAGAACAAAAGGGGTGTCATTTTCAACTCGATCGTGGTGGTCCAAGACAGTCCGCAGAACCAGATTGAGACGAAAGAGAATACCGCTCCCATAAGAATAGAAGTGGTCGGCTCGGATAAGAAGCCACCGCAGTTCATAACGTATCCCCAAAATAAGACTGTAATTAAAGAAAACCACAGCGATTTTACCAATCCCGTGGTAACCCTGGAAGCCGTCTCCAATATCGCCGATCCGGATGTCCAGTTTGAGCTGTTGAAAGGTCTCACGGCGCAGACCAACAAAGACTCGACGTTCATTCTGGAGCAAAACGGCACAACCGCTTTTATTAAACTTGGCCGTACTTTAGATTACGAGACTGTTACGGAGTACCAATTAACTGTGCGCTGCACTAACAAAGATTCCTGGCCAGTAATTCGAAGTATCGATATTGAAATCGAAGATGTCAACGACGAAATACCCACTTTCATTGAATTGGTCACCGGCAGCGTGCTGGAGAACGAGCCGGAAGGAAGTGAAGTTATGCAAGTTCGAGCCGTTGACAAGGACGGTACTTCGGCCAATAACATCGTTAGCTACGAGTTGGCGGATCACCAAGACCTCTTCGACATCGACTCTCGCAACGGGAAGGTAACGACGAAGAAGCCGTTCGACAGGGAAGAGAATGAAGTCTACAATGTTAATATCATTGCGAAAGACAACTCCAAAAGTGCCTTAACGCAAAAACCCTTTAATTCGGCCTCGCAAACCTTCAGGATTACCATCGAAGATCGCAACGACAATCACCCGCGTTTCATAAAGAACCATTACGTTGCGGATAGGATTCCCGAAGACATCGATATTGGCAAAGATGTGATCCAGGTGAAAGCAACTGACCGAGATACGGCCTCGTTGATCACTTACAATATTACCGAGGGCAACATTGACAATGCGTTCTCCATTCAGACCACCACGGGAGTTATTAAAGTGGCTAAGGCCCTGGACTATGAGACGATAGAAAAATACAATTTGACCGTTGAGGCATTCGATGGAGTCTTTAGGGACTACGCGACTGTTGACATCGTTATTTTGAATGTTAACGATGAAATACCGCAGTTTGAGAATTACACCAAAGAAATTACAATCGACGAAGAAACCACGACGCCACCGCATGAATGTATTATTACTTTGAAAGCGTACGACCCCGATATCAAGGATCGCAATGCTGACCAGAAAATCTCTTATCATATCGGCGAGAAGCAGAAGGAGTTCTTGAGCGTTGATGAGAACGGATGTGTTCGCGTCATCAAGAAGCTGGACCGAGATAAGCCCAAGGGGTATCCAGTTTATCAGGCCTACGTTTTAGCATACGACGACGGAAATAGCGCAACATCTCAGTCTAAAGAAGCAGAACTGTATATCAGCTTGAGGGATATCAATGACAACGCACCATTCCTTTCCGTTTCGGAGGTGGTTTGGCCGGAGAACGCGGATCCCGATACAATAACGGATCTGCAAGCGGACGACTACGACAGCCGGGAAAACGGGCCGCCCTTTTCGTTTCGACTTTCGAACCATGCGTCGGAAGAAATTAAATCGAAGTTTTCCATTGAAGGAAACCAA
Source organism: Cypha longicornis (assembly GCA_030264615.1). Taxonomy (NCBI): domain Eukaryota; kingdom Metazoa; phylum Arthropoda; class Insecta; order Coleoptera; family Staphylinidae; genus Cypha; species Cypha longicornis. Next base: position 7,007 of record JARJDY010053010.1, read on the forward strand.
GTGAGAGCAGAAGCGATATTCGATCGCGAAGAAAAGAAGTATTACGATATACCCATTGACATCATGGACAGCGGAATTCCGCAACTCACGGGCAAGGGAATTATGCGCGTCATCGTCGGAGATGTTAACGATAATCCGGCGAAGGACGGTTCCAGCAGCATATTCGTATACGATTACGAAAGTAGCTCTCCCGACATGGAAATCGGTCGCGTTTTCGTCGATGACCCGGACGACTGGGATTTGATCGACAAGGTGTTCACATGGAAAGAGCCCAACCATTATTTCGACTTGACGGAAGACGGCATGATTATTTTGCGATCGCAAACGCCCGAAGGGGAATACACGTTGAACTTTATTGTCACTGAGGAGAAGTACCCGTTGATCGCGAGGCACGAAGTTGAGGCCGTTGTTAGGGTGAGGGTGAAGTCGATTCCCAAAGAAGCCGTGCTTAAATCTGGATCGGTAAGGATAGCTGGCAGTACTGTTGAGGAGTTCGTTGAAAAATACGATAGTAGCAACAGCAAGAGTAGAAAAGACGTACTGCAAAAATATCTATCGAAAATCCTAAATACCAGTCTGGAAAACGTCGATGTCCTTACAGTTATGAAGTCTCACTATAATGACAGTTTGGTGGATGTGCGCTTTTCCGCACACGGATCCCCGTACTATGCGCCAGAGAAGCTAAATCTTAAAGTACAAAACCACAAAGCGGATCTTGAAAGGGAACTTGACGTGAAGTTCATAATGATCAGTATTAGCGAATGTTTACAGGAAAATGTTTGTCATGAGTCGTGTTCGAACGAATTGAAAATTATTAAAGAGAAACCAGCTGTGGTTTTTACGAACAGAACTTCTTTCGTGGGCGTGAACGCCTTCGTTGAGCCTTTATGCGGCCCCGTGCAATCGCAGGGTAAAGAATGCCTTAACGGTGGCACTCTGATAGATGAAGCAGTTTGCAATTGCCCCGAAGGATTCGAAGGTCCGCTTTGCGAACTGCTTGCCATCGGATTCAATGGCGATGGTTGGGCTTTATATCGAACTTTTGACGCTGTAAACGGCACAGAAATCACGTTGGAAATAACTCCAACGCAAAATGATGGTTTAATCTTCTATGCGGGACCATCATCTTTAAATCCAATGCCTATAACAAATGGTAAACTAAACCATCCGATTAATCGATTTCATGAACTTGTTCATTTCAGATTTCATATCGTTGGAATTGAGGAAGGGTTACCCAGTATTATTCGTAAATTATGGTTCTGGTACTCAAGAAGTACCTTTAACGTACAGGTCGCTAAGTGATGGTGCTACACACAGTATTAGAATTTACCTACAAGCTAAGGTAGAGCTATTCATTCAGCTGCTAAAAGTAACTTAACTAACGTCTTGGTATGGTAAATTTTTTGTTTTAGGAAATATCCCTGTCTGTGGATGATTGTCACCAAAGCAACTGCCAAGTTTTAAAAGAACCGATCGGGCCCAATTACCTGCTCAATGTTAACGGGCCTTTGCAAGTGGGTGGAATAAATGGAAGAATTCACGAAATTTCGCGATTCCTGAACTGGAAATTCACTCCCACGCACTTGGGCTTTCATGGTTGCGTGCGGAATCTCACCTTTAACAGATACGTATACAACCTCGGACAGCCCGGGGAGTCCAAAAATGCCATTCCCAACTGCAGCTATTCAATGGCAAGAGCTGTATCGTTCGGGATCGACTCGAATTTTTTGGTTGCCATCTTAGTCTGTATAGCCATCCTGATAAGTAAGCTGCTAGAGTCAAATTGAGGTAAAATTGTTAACAATGAAAAATTTCCAGTTCTTCTCCTGGCTGTAGTGGTGCATCGAAGGAAACAGGATGCTTGGAGCGTGAAAGAAATCGACGACGTTCGCGAAACGATAATTAACTACGAGGACGAAGGCGGCGGCGAGGGTGACGCTGGCTTTGACTTGGCAGTGTTAAGAAAAGCCAGCTCTTCCGATTCCGACTTCCTTCCCAAGTCCGGTATTGTCGATGTGCCGGACATTAGCGGTTTTCTCGATCGTAAGAAGTACAATTGTGATAAGGATACCAATAGTTATCCATTCGACGATGTGCGTTATTATGCCTACGAAGGAGATGGTAACAGCACTGGTTCTTTGTCGTCTCTAGCTTCCTGTAAGTACAATTTTTCCTTTAAAATTTTAGACTGTAGTTCAGCTTTTAATATTTCGCCGAAATCACTCTCAGGTACTGACGACGGAGACATGGAATTTAATTATTTGTCTAATTTCGGTCCACGCTTCCGTAAACTAGCGGACATGTATGGAGAAGATCCAAGTGATAAATATTAGCCTATTTCGAATTAATTATTAGTTGCAACGCGCGGAGCCCTCGATTAAAATTTAGTAAATCAGAAAAATGCATTATATATTTGAGTGAATGAATATACATTGAATGAATGAATGAGAAAATAAAGTTCGCAGGAATTGCGAATAGAGCAGCCGATAAATGGCATAAGAGCTAATTTCATTGCCGCTGAAGCTTATAAATATGAAAATAATTATGTTTAAGTAGCCTTACATGTAAGAATAATAATTTATTAACAAGTTTATTATTATTGAAAGTAAGATTTTACCAAGTGGTGAAGACCACAATTTACATTCCTCCAAATTACGTGATTTAAACGGTAAGACAATGTTTCGATCTCTTGTTAATGAATTTATCAAATTCTACTTTTGTATAAAATGTACTTATAAGATAACGAAAATTAGCGTGTAACTATTTTTTACTGAATTATCGTTTCGTTAGATACTTAGTGCAATTATTATACTACGTTCAATATTATATTCAATTTCGAATGATTAATGTTAAATTATCCACATAATACTTAAAACGGTAAAAATCAAATATTCATTGTATTCCGCTTAGGTTTATTGTTAAGTTTAGGAAATAATGTTAATTTTACTATTCAAATATCTTCGAATTAAGTTACTTTTTGTAATTATTAAATATAAATATATTGAACTGATTGAAATAAGTAATAAATAAACTATTGAAAAATTGTCTTCCGCAGGGAATTTCCCTTTTATTGTCCATTAAATCGAAGAAATCGCGTTAATCCCTTATCTAATCTTAATCCAAGGTAAAGATTGGAAAGTTATCTTTTCTGAAATTAAATACGTTTAAGGTGTTGTCCCTAATATGTCCTTCATAATTACTAGTTCGTCGAACGGAATTTTTCTGATTACTATGCAAATAGAAAATACCGCTGGCGCTGGCATTTTAATTATACTTAACTTATCAGCCGACACGAAGTCCTACGTAAGTGCATACGTGGAAAAATAATTACCAGGCAATAGCAACCAAAGAAAACGCCAATTGTGAATGCGAGAAGTTGCGCAGGCATGGGAGGGCACAAAATAATATAATCGCCACTAATATGTCGTTCTTACATTTTATGACCCCAATAATCTCAAATTTGGGTTTGTGCGCATCCAACCCTCTCGCTTTAACAATTGGCGTTTGCCACATGAGCGTCAGGTAAGCAATCGATAAACGAGTTGGCGGCATTGCGCGTCGTCGCGCCTTCCCAGGTAACGTAATGAACAACTTATCCGTACGCATGATTACTGACGTCATCGTGTCCTCATATAGCAGAGCAAGCACATCGCTGACCACTTGACTTGACCACTATTAGTTGTTTTGCTTTCCCCTTTAAAGCATCGAACCTCATGGAATTAATAATTAAATAGACGACCGGTTCTGATTTTTTAAACAATCGTTATACTTTATAGTGCAGCAGTCGCTCATTGATTCCTGTAATACGTCGCAGCAGCGTACATTTGTATTTCCGCACACAAAAAGCCTAGTCATGGTTGAGGTAATTATTATATGCATGTAAAGAAGCATTATTACTGAGCATTTTTTTAAAGGTGGAAGTTTTGTCTATTAAGAAGAAGCCACTGTGCAATATTACTGTAAACATTGAATGCCCCATAAAGGACATTAAATTGGCTATTGAGGAGAAGACTGGACTGAAGGTTTGTAGACAATCAATCAGATATGATACACCTGGAAAAGATGTTGGAGACTCCGTTGTCTATATTGCAAAGGCCAACCCAAGACTATATGTAAAAGATTTGGGGCCACAAATTTCATGGACTACTGTTTTCCTAGTAGAATATTTTGGACCATTGGTAGTTTATGCTCTCTTTGCCATGAGGCCCAATTGCATTTATGGGGAAGGCGGAAAAACCCTTAGCAGTACAGCTAGCATTGCTTGGATCTGTTGGAGTGTTCACTATGTTAAAAGACTGTTGGAGACCCTGTTTGTACATAGATTCTCACATGGAACAATGCCCATAAGGAACCTATTTAAGAATAGTCTCTATTACTGGGGTTTTGCAGCATTTGTAGCATACTTTGTAAATCATCCTTTATTTACCTCACCCTCATCATTCCAAGTGATATTTGGTTTGGTCTTGTTTGCTCTCAGTGAGGCTGGTAATTTTAGTGTGCATATATTGTTACGGAATTTAAGGCCGGCAGGATCGACGTTGCGGAAAATTCCGGTACCTGATTCGAACCCATTTACAAGTCTATTTAATTTTGTATCTTGCCCTAATTACACCTACGAGTTTGGCGCTTGGATTGGATTTACCATTTTGACCAGTTCAATACCCTCATTGCTGTTTGCCCTAGCTGGCATGTACCAGATGAGCGTATGGGCTTT
>JARJDY010053104.1:0-20031 GCA_030264615.1 Cypha longicornis
GAAACAAAATTAGAATCTGAATCTGCCAAAACGAAACCAGCTGAAGTCAAAGGCGATGTCAAGATAGAGAGTGGTATGAAAATAGAAAGTAAACCGGAAGAACCAAAGACAGCGGATAAGGAAAAAACACAGCAAACTCCTTCCGGTAGTCCCCAAAGTGTCCAGTCGCCTTCATCAAAAGTTACTCCCGCACAGTCCCCATCAGATGTCGCAAAAACAGCAGAATCTTGTCCGCTGAAAGATTGTCCCAAAAAAACTGATGAATCTGCTAAAGCCTGCGGGCTCGGCGAATGTCCTAAAAAGTTGGACGCACCAGTTACAGAAAAAGATAGTGGAAAATCAGAACAAAGTTCAACGCAAACTTCCCAATGTTCTCTCAAACAAGGTGAATTAAAAACGGAATCTTCCAAACAAGAGGAGCTAACCGAGAAAGAGCCTGTAGAGAAAGCAACTAAGACCGAGACTGTGCAGTGTGGAAAGCAGCCGGATTCCAAAGAGCCTCTTAGCACTAGTTCGGACGAACCTAAGAAAACAGGAGAAAAGAAAGACTGCTCAAAAGTGGTGACACCGGAAGAAAGTCCAGTTCCCGGTACTCCGGAGGTTATTGCTCCGACACCTCCAACATCACCATTGGTAGAAGCGAAGGATGTTCAAGCGGAAAAACAGGAACCTTCTGCAAAAGAGAGTCCTTCGCCCTCTGGTGGGGGCAGTGGAGCAGTTCCAACTCCTCCTCCTCGCAAAACCTGTGGTAAAAAATCAAAAGGAAAAAAGTAATGCCAACAGTACAGCTTTTTTATTTGAACCTTGTGTGCCTTAATACAGAAATTTTTGGTTTATAATTTTCCCTATGTAGTCCATGTGTACTTTTTAGTGTTCATGAATAAACGATGAAGTTTGGAAAAAATAAAACCTCATTAAAATAAAAGAAAAAACCGTCGAATCAAATTTTCTGCGTAAACTTTTTTGCTTTATTTACAATATCTGAAAATTAAACACAAATATTTTGTTTTCTTACAAGTCATTTTCGATCTAGTAATTAGTTCTTTATGTAAAACAAGTAAAAGCTACTAAGAAAAGCCGGTAAAAAGTATCGATATGCATTTATGTTAGAACTTACGAAAAATTCTTACATTTTTGGCAAGTTAAAAAATCAAGAGTTCAAAATAATTTACTTTCATCATATCTACCTGCGCGATTGTAATGTTAGCGTGATTATTAAGGTATTCATATATATATATATATATATAAATATATATTTACCCATTAAAAGTCATGAAAAAAATATATGGATAAAGTGTCCCTTATGGCAAAGCCCAAACCAAACTTCAATATTTGTGTTTGTGCTTGTGCTTACGTATTTCCGGCGACCTATTGCGAGACCTTGAAGAATAAGGAGAAGGCGATTTGCGATCGTGCTTACTATTATGCGGGGAATAAGGGGAATAGCGACTGGACTTAGTTCGCAGAGGGGAATTGTATTTGCCACTGCCAGGAGAAGGACTCCTGGCGTGACGAGAGGACTTAGAGGATACGGTAGGTGAATTGCGTCTTATCCTAGGAGGACTAGGCGGACTTGGGGCTCGTGAACTTTTCTTGCGAGATGGTGAACGACTTTTCGACCTAAAATTGTAATTGCATGGAGACATAGATTAATTCAAATCCAACATAAACCGTTATTAATGTAAGACATTTATAATGACAGTAACAGCCTTTCTTCGTATGTAAAAAATATCTTCTTTTTTGATTATTGGTTTAAGATCACTCAAGTACTACAAACTATAACCAATTCTCGTAAAGCACACAATATTGTGTTTCCTGTTTTGATGTTTACTAGTAATAAAATAAAATGTTACCTGTGTTTGGATGTAGACCCACTTGAAGAGCTTCTTGCATGCTTTTTATGTTTTCTAGAAGTACTACAACATCAGTAAGAAGCATAAGCGCACGATTTTTGGCATCATGTTAAGTTATCAGCATTATCAAATCCACCATAAAACTATGAATCTAATGTGGATTCAACAATGTGAATTATTTATAAGTAAATCAGTGCTTTTTCTCAAAACACAAACTGTTTATATCAATTTTCTTCACTACTGGCTTAACTAGTGTTCATTGAGTTAAGCACTCTTTCTCGAATATATAATAATTGAAATCAAAGTAAGCAGTTTTCGTGTTGTACTTACATATCCTTGTAATAGTCGTCGTCGGAACTATCATTTTTATCACTATCGTAGTCCCTCTTTTTAAAAGATCTGCTGGACCCATCCTTGCGCTCTCTCTCGGACTTGCGAAGCAATTTGCGTCTATAATGTTCAACTTGCGTCGGCACAGTCCAGCCCGATTTGACTGAGCGGTGTCCACACTCTAATTCGTCTTGATACTGCATAGTTTTCACCTCAATTTCTCTTAATTTTGTGCGCCTCTCTTCAGTCATTGTTCTAAGTTTGTAAATTTATTCATTATTTCGCTCGGTGTTAATGAAATAACGAGTAACATATTGAACAATTGGCACGTGAGTGCAGAAATTTGGTTCTTATTTACAAGTAGGAAGCAATGGGATATGTTAAACCTGAATTCTACCACCAACCTGCTATCCGAATAATCCATCGAGTCGTCTCTATCCGCATTGCTGCTATCCATGCTGGCATCGGCACTGTTCTCCAATAGATCCCATTTGCTGGTCGTCATGGCTTGAGCTTCCACCTGCTCAGGATCGACAGTTTCCCACTTGGACTTAATAAATCCCGGATTCAAATCTGATTCATTGTCAGCACCCTCGTCCTCAATGACAACACCTATGTCAACAAAACTAATCAATATCAAAAAGAATTTTAAAAAAATAGTGTTTTACCATCATAATCACAAGGCAAAGGTGATGGGGTTCGCATTTGTTGTTTTAGCACGGACTTCAATAAAGCGGCACCGTCCATGGGCGCATCATCGTCGGTTTCTCCTTCAACCGGACACCCGTCAACGTCCTCAATCTGTTTCTCTTCTTCAGGATCATGAACTATTCCTAGGAAAGAATTCGTCACTTTGTCCATGAACACCTTCGGAAAAATGGAGTCCTCCCACGCTTTCAAGACTCGCATAACGCGCATTCGAAATCCATCCGCTTTTAAACGACCGTCCATTTTATCATAAGTAGTTTTAATTTGTTTCATCACTTCAATAAGCCTTGCCTCGAAGGCTCTTCTATACGAGGAGGCTTTATTCACTTTAACAGCACAATTGTGAAGAATGTCATTAATTAAGTAGAGTCTCGCGATCTTTTTGTGAACTGCCGTCGCTTCATTGGATAACGACTCCAAAATGCAATCGGAAACTTCCTCGGCAGCCTCGCTGTGTTCAATACAAAACATCATGACTTCGCCGATCTTTTTACGTTCAGCGGTCAAATTTCTAATAAGATCTTCCAATCTATCTCTCTGCGTGTTAGAAAGCGATCCCTTCGCTGACGTTTTATCGTCGTCCTCGTTCACTAGTTCGTCAGGAATACCGGCGGTGTAATTATTCATTGGGGGTGGTTTCCAAGCCGACCCGTCTGATCAAATGTTTATCTTTACGGCAATCATTTACAAAACAGCGACCACTTACCTTTGAACATCCTAAATTCCTTCTGAGACCACTCCTTTTGCGAATCACCGTGCATTATAGAATATATCTTCCATCGGAAGTAAATATGAGCGGGACTTTGATTTTCAAACAAAAACCTGAGATTTAAACTCATTTATGCTTATCTAAATTGAAAGCGCCAAGAACGTGAGACTTACCGGAACATCGGATTATTGATTTCTCTGTTCATAATCATTGCTTCAAACATGGGACCTTCGCGCACCACAAACTCCACCATTCTGTGGATTAATATTAACAAAGTTCTGTCGGTTGGAATGACCACTTTTACAACTGAGCGTTTCAAAATTTCATTTAGTTCTTCCGCTGATTTTGGAAGGATATCTTTGTCCTTTGCCTGTGGCTGTGCGTTGAAGGGGAGGCCGGATGGAGGTGGCGGTAAGGACAGTTCAAGTAAAGCAGGAGGAATGTATATAGGGTGTGGTGGAATAGCCACTGATTTGCCCCAACCCAGTTTCATCTCGTAACCGAGAACATCCTTACCTGGAAGAGTACACCGCGTTGCAGTTATCTTAGCTAAGATATGTTTTTAAATCTTACCGTTTAAACTGCGCAAAGCACGTTCGCCATCCTTTCTGCTCATGTAAGCGACAAAGCCGCAATTTCTACCTCGAGATTTTTCCTCGTCGGACCGCGGCCACATGATCTTTATGCTCGCCAACGGCCCATACCGTCCGAAGATCTCCATTAGTTGCTGTTCAGTGATCTTGGAAAGAAAATTTGTAAATATTATTAACAACAATACTGAATATCATGTGCAATGCTTACTTTTGGATTTAAATTTCCTAAATATAGGTTGGTTGTAGTTGGATCGCCATTATCAAATGAGCCCATTTCTCCACTTTTCAGAAATATGTCCATATCACTTTCAATTGTACTTCTTGCACTCCCTTTGTACTTATGTCTTTCCTCTCTCTCTTCTTGAATCCTAGTTATAATAAAGATATGAACAAAAATATTCAGAGTTTTTGATTTAAAACTTACTGTCTCAATTCCTCCTTAAATGATTCCAGATTACTTTTACTGTTCAACTTTTTGCGCCCTAATCTCTCGGGCTTCTTTTCAGAGGCCAATAACTTTGCGTAGGCCTGTGCTTGATCGGAACTGGAAGAATCCACATTGGAAGGAGCCAATCTCGACTGAGGTTTGTATAATTTGCCCTTGTCCTTTGTGTCTTCTCCTAATTTGTTTTTTTAGTTATAATCACATAAGTTCAGTTTGTGTACTTACTTCTAGCACCAGCATCATATGTGCCTGCTTTGACCCACACTTTGCTGCCTCCATTTATAGGGGTTTCTTGAAACGTTTCCACAAACTCTTGAAATGCCTAAAAGAACATTATTATTGATGTGTAACTTTACCAAGCTTTTCAAGAAGGAAGTACATGAGCTGCAGCCCTTTCTTCTTCCTTTTTACGTTGTTCTTCTAATTCCTTCTTGGATAGATTCCGTTTTCCCATGGTCCCAATGGAGAAGGCTTTCAATTTTTGTTGAGGTATCTGCTAAAGTGAGGTTATATTAAATGCTAGTGCAAGGGTGGATATCACAACATTTAAGGCCGCTGAGTCCTACCTTAACTTTATCGTTCATTTCGTCTTTGATTTATTGTTAATTTTAATGAAAAAAGCGCATAACACAAATTTTCGTATCAGTTTGTGGACACATAGCACCTAAACACAACAGGAGCCGTCTCATAAGCAATATATTATATTAAAGCTATTTGCGCAGGATTCTGCGCTTGTCCTTAAAAAATGCCGTTCTTTTAAATTTTAAATAAAACTGAGAAGAAGCCGATCATCATCATCTTTATAATTAATAGACCTTAAGCCCTGTTAGAAACATTGTAAAATGAAAGAACTCGATTATCTATAAGCACGAAACATAAGCTACGTAAATACTAATAAAAATCTCAACAAAAACGAAATACATATCACATATGCAATATACTGTTCACAAAACAAAAAGAAACAACAGCGCAAATATTTAACGTATTTTGTTAAGCTCCTTAGCTTACTTCTATTCTTATTTTAAATGCATATATACAACAAAATTTCATTGCAATTAAATCCAACTTCTGAAAAAATGTGGGCAGGTGGCGCTACATGGCGTATGCGGCGTCGCGACGCATTGTGCAGGCACCGGCACCCGGCGTCGCTCTTGCGCTCAATATCCATATCAAATGCATCCGGAATCTGCATTCTTCACATAACCTGAACGATTTGCTCATATAAATCACCTAAATATGCGAGAATTTTGTCGCATTTTTATAACCGTAAGCTAATATCAGTGCCTTAACAAGTACTTGTTAATTTCGCGAAGAAATGGGGAAAATGGATCAAAAAATGATGTACGCTTTTCGCGGCTGGATTGCGTTCGTGGCCTTTATGGATTTAGGTACCGCAGTGCGAAGTTACATAGAGAAACGATCGTTCCTAAGCACAACTACAGACACAGAATATGATGATGGTAAATAGACTAGAAAAACTAATTAAGAACTTTAATTACCGTATATTCGCGGCAATTATTCACATTGGATTTTTTTTTATTTTGCAGAAGAGTATACAACTTCTAGAATTTTAGGTATTTACTCCATACTAAAGGCTATAGCGTTAACGCATTGCACATTGTACATTCATTACAAGCCGTTAGTATGAAGCGTTGAAAAAAGTGATTGAAAATTAGCCTGCTTATGTTTTAGAGTTGTTAGTATGGGAATGTGCTCGCTCATTGTGACCATTGTTCTCTATTTGACCGAAACTTTGTACTTTAAAGTGGCTACTTTAAGTTTTTACGTCGTTTTTCCTTTGATATTAAATGGTAAGTATTCGGAGGCCACTCTTGAGCACCCTGTATATATTTAAAACGGGTAACTTTCAAGTGGTCACTCTGGGAGGACTTATCTACTTGCCGAAGCACTTGAAACTTTGGGACCCTCCGCAGGAATTGGACGAAGAGAACGCGCAATTACTGAAACAAGCCAGCGCATTAAAACGAAGACGAAACAACCGAAAAAATAATTAATTATTTACGATAGGTAGTTGCCGTTGAGTACCTCATGACCTGCTGCAGGGTTTCTGATCGATTCCTGTTCGAGTATGACGTGAATTTGTGAATTTGATTGATTGTTGATGCTTAATTTATTTAGAATAAAATTAGGGCTTTTATTTATTAATCGAGAATAACAATCACCAATTAGACATATTTATTGCTTATTAGAACGTATTAAGTATAATAAGACTAAACAAGTTCGTGCATTTCTTTAGAAATCATTTCTTGCCGTGGAGATTTAGATAAAAAGTATTTAAGTACTATGTATCACACAATTAATAGCGTTTTAGTAATTAAACTTTTCCTATTATCGAAAATGAGACGAAACTTAATAAATAGAAAAATTTTAACAGCTCAAGTCTCATATTAGTTGATTTGTTTGTGTTTCAATGCCCTCCGGCGAATGTTATCCAAAGTGCTCATAACGAAATAGTGGCACATTTTTGGCGAAATGTACTCCATGGCGTGAATGACCTTATTCATTAGTGTATGGGGCACATAGCCAGTGGTATGGTCCTCAATGCCAATCGTTTTGACGGCCTCTTTAACGAATTGCTGTGGGGATGGCGCCATTCTTGACGGCCTCTTGATTTTGCTCATGTTAGTCGCCACATAGCCAGGCAAGACACTTTGGATAACTATTCCGTACTTTCCATATTCGATTCTTAAATCGTACGAGAATTTGTCAACGTACGCTTTGGTGGCGGCATAGACTGTTAATAATGGATTCGGAATAACCGCCGCTGCCGAGGACATGTTGACAATGACGCCGCGCTTACGATCCACCATCCCTGGCATCACAATTTTGCACATATAGGTCACTGATAAGATGTTGCAATTGATTATATTCTGGTAGAGGTAGTTATCCTTAGCAGCCAGGAAGTATTCCGGGTGCGGATAACTGATGCCGACATTATTGACCAGGACGCCGATGTCCAGTGATTCCAATTGCTTATCAATGAAATGATAAACACGTTCACCTTCGGAGAAATCCACGGCGATGGTTTTGGTTTCTACTTTGTAATTAGTAGCTGGAAATTACCAAATTTATCATTATATAGTAGTAGGTTTTATTGTCCATTATTATGGAACGGGACATGTTCCTTTTCGGAAAGTGCCGTCAGTAATGACGTCAATTAAGAAGCCAAGCAGACTATGTAAATTAGCTTGAAATGTGTTTGGAAACTTTTCCTGACTCAGGGTGCCTTGGTTTCATTAATATAAGCATTTATTATAATAAAAACAGAGGTAAAGTGAATCTGTATCAGTTCTTCCGCTACATGTTGCGAATGACTTGTGCTCTGAAGGAAGTAATTTAGGATTTTAAAGAAAGCAACACTTAGCTGCCGATTCAAGGACTGAATGAAATCACATTCGACTAATAAACCAACGATACATATATTTATATGGGTATTTATTCTGAGCCAGTTTGAAAATAAATGAAGTTCGAATAACTAACAACTAGTGTGTAATTAAAATTCCGAAAGTTTCGAATACATTATCAGCGACTTATATATTCGACGTGTATGAATCGCGTCACAACAAAAGTATCGGAAACAATACAAAAAATGCCTATTCGTGTTCAATATCGAACATTTAAATGCTTGCTATTGCAATTGGAATCCAAGCAATGGAATACAAACCTATTTCGTCGGCAACCTTGTCCAATTTGGTTTGATCCCTGCTGATCAAGACGATCGACATCCCTTTCTTGGCGAAATTTTCTGCATAAGCCTTGCCAAGTCCATCCGTAGCTCCCGTCACGACTTAAACAACAATGAAATCATTTTATTGCACCGTTAATTAGATAATAATAAAAAATGTTTATAAAGCTATTAGAAATGCAAGCGCGCGTTAATGCGTTATTCGCGACTATGATTATTCGGCAACTTTGCGCGACTATACTGTTTTTTGAATTAATTATGAAAATATGTTTTATTTGCATGTAAAATTGTTTTCCGTTTTCCGTCCAAAAATTATTTTTATCGGAAACAAATGTCGATCATTTTTCTTTTCCACGTCACGCAACTAGAACATAATTGGCTTCGAAAAAACACAATCATATTTACCGGCCCATTTTCCCAAGTCCTTGTAATTGATTTTGTTAATCCCCAAAATTGGGCCTAGGTGGTTGTAGAGGATGTAGTAAAGGGCTCTTATCACCTGGACAGCAACGATTATCACACAAAAAGTACTCAGACCTTCCATGAAAGTCATTTTGTTAGCTATTGTTTCGCAAACGACTATAGCTTATCATGAAGCGCACAAATTGTAACACTGCGTGGATCGTGTAAGCGATACGGATTAAAAATATATGAAATATGAACTAGGGGACCGATAAGAGCGTTTTCTTGGCCATGCGCAGCAAGGTGCCGTTTCTTCAGCGCCCTCGCCGCAGCTCGAACCGGAATTTTTCCTCGGCCGCGGAAGTCGCGCACAAATAGTCCCGTTCGCGTTTTTCTTCAACCGCTCAGCTTTCACAAGAGAATGCACTTTCTGCGCTCCGAGCTCTTACTTTAACGATAGCGCTTGCCGTCTGTAGCAAGTGGCGTTGAGAATCGTAAATGTAGGTAACTGGGCTGCCATCCTCGTTCGAATCGAATTTTTTTATTTGCTCTTAACGGTATTCCTTTCATTGCTCGATCTCTTCTGTCGTCCTCTGCGCTCTTATAATTACACCGACTTACCATCTTGCAGACATTGTAATAGTGTATTATTACCATTATTGAGTTCTAATAGTGCTTAAAAAATCATAAAACAAAGAAAACACATTTTATTGTCTGAATGACTGTAATGGAAAATCGTAAAATAATTAAGTTTTTGCATATTTACAGCTTAATCGCATGCGAGCAAAAAATTGTTTTCACAGACAGTCTTATATTATTATTAACAATAATGCAAGTATACAGTGAATTCATTTGAATGCCTGTTCGCCGGTAATTGCTCTGCCCAGTATAAGTGCATGGATGTCGTGTGTACCTGAAATCCAGTAAAATCACATTTAATTTGCATTTTGTCAAGAATTTTGCTGCCCCCAGGCAGAGTTTTGTTGTACATCGCGTTTTGAGTGTGCTAATTATTGCTTTTCTTAATTATGAAACCGAAATTCTTCAATTTAAAAGTGAACCTAGTTTTAAACTGCTTCTAAGCAAAAAAGAAATTTACTTTTTAATGACCTTATTAAATTGGTTACTTATAAGAGAAATTACATTTACTTTATTGTACCTATTCAAAGGAAACCTTATTTGTATAAGACAATGAATAAAGAGGCATTATTATGATAATTTTGATAATGGGATAATTTTCATTCAATCAGCTAAAATTACGCTAGTTCTTATGCTGCAATTTTGTGTCGTCAATTGTAATTCGTAATTTGGATAACAAAGAGAAAAAGTGAGTGAAAGTACGTATATTCTTATGTGCATAATTAAGGATGCTAATCTCCACCCAGTATATTTTTTACCTACCTTCATAAGTATTGACACTCTCAAGGTTCATAACGTGTCTAATAATATGGTACTCGTCCTGAATGCCATTACCACCAAGCATATCCCTGGCTACCCTCGCAATATCCAATGCCTTCCCAGCATTATTCCGCTTCAGCATCGATATCATTTCTGGCGTATGCCTGCGGATAAGCATGTGCGCGTTAATAAGCTAATATTTAAATTGAAGCTGGAAAATCGTGTACTTATTCTGATCTTTAAGTCTTCCCAACTGCAAGCAAGCATGTAACCCCAAAGAAATTTCGGTCACCATATCAGCTAACTTTTTTTGCACCAATTGGTTGGCGCCCAACGGTTTCTGGAATTGTTTCCGCTCCAGAACGTATCTGCGTGCCACTGACAGACAGGTTTCAGCGGCCCCTAAAGCGCCCCAAGCGATTCCGTATCGGGCGTTGTTGAGGCAATTAAAGGGACCTGACAGTCCTTCAGCTTTCGGTAGCATATTTTCTTCAGGTACTTCGACGTTGTCCATAAGTATCATTCCCGTTGCGGAAGCCCGCAATGAGAATTTCCCTTGTATCTGTGGGGTGTCCAGTCCAGACGATGTCTCGCGCCTGTCTACGATGAAGCCTCTTATTTTGCCATCTTCCACTTTTGCCCAAACAATGAGGACATCGGCCACTGGACTGTTCGTAATCCATGTTTTGCTGCCGCTCAATGAGTACGTCTTATTGCTCTTGTTATATTTGGCTTTAGTTTCCATGGCCCCGATATCGCTCCCGTGGTTAGGTTCCGTCAGTCCGAAGCACCCCACCAGCTTACCTTTGGCTAGGAGGGGCAAATACTTTTCTTTTTGAGCTTCAGACCCGTGCATGTGTATGGCACCCATCGCGAGGGATGATTGAACGCTAAATGCTGATCTGTACCCGCTGTCGACCTTTTCGACTTCTCTTGCGATTAAACCATAAGCAACATTCGACACACCCGCGCACCCGTAACCCTTAATCGTACAACCCAGCATGCCCAGCTCGCCCATTTCGGTCATTATCTCCCTGTCGAAAACTGCGAATAAATATTACACTTCCAGTTCGTCAATTAAATTCTTATCAAAAGATGCTTGTACCTTCGCTTCGGTTAGCTTCTATAACTCGCGGCATCAACTTTTCCTGGCAGAAAGCCCGAAAAGTGTCCCTGACAATGATTTCATCTTGTAACAAGCTGCTTTCCAAGTTTAGCGGATCTTCCCAGTTGAAAACTGGTCGGGCGGCAGAAGACATGCACTTGAAGAGCGCATTTCGGTGGCCGTTCAAAAATTTCACTTTTGATAGAGCCATGACCGAAATAATTACTAAACACCAAGTTTGACTGAATTAGAGCTGTCCTTAATATATATATGCAATATCATACATAAGCTATCAAATTATGAAGTTTGACCTTAGATATAATGTGGATTTCAGATATACACTTAACTAGTGACGTACTTGACTTTGCGTAATACGTTTATTACAAAATACTTATATGTAGCTACAAACAAAATAACGACAAAAAGTTCTTAATACATTATTATGCAATAGACATGTAGAAAAAATATGTTTTTCATGAATAACCTAAAATTAAGAAACTCATAATTCCTAATGCATTTCCACCCACAGTCACTAAATCTGGTCTGAGTTTCGACTAAATTGCGCATGCTTAAGCTACTTAGGCATAGATGTTATATACATACACTTGAGTCGTATATGTTACAGTGAAAGTTTGAAGTTAGAAAAGGTCAGCATTAGCTAGTAAAAGCCAACATTCACTGTTTGTTTTATTTTTAGTCAGTATAAGTTATGTAAGGGCGCCAAAAGATCGCGCTATTACAGGGAAATGATAACATTTGCTACTTTAAAGCAGGGAATGTATGTAGTGAGTCGAGTATGTTTATGGTAGTAGAGTAGTACTTTGGTCGATTACTTATCATTCAATCATCGGTCAAGAGCTTGTAGGTGGTTGGTCGCTGGACGATCGCTTCGCTCGCTCCCGAGACCTCCTTTTCTTCACTAAAAATACCCCTGACTCACTATTTACAAAGATATGTTAGTGAGTCTATACTTTTCCTGAAGATTTGTAGCATTTACTGATAAATGCTGGAAAATTGTGACGTTTACTATAGCGATCCTAGCGAATGTTAGCTTTTACTAGTAATTGTCAGTTTTTCCTGAATTTCCAACTCTCACTGTAACATATACATACGTCTATTTATGTATTCATATGTATAGGTATGTTTAAGTTTATGCAACCACTTCCACTAGAAAATAAATAGGTATACAGTGCGTTCAAAAATGCAACTTCTTTTTATTTCTAAACTGGGCTACGTAAAGAATTCAAATTGTCAACAACATATGTAGACCTTCTAAAGGTCTCAATTGCTGAAAAAATTCTTCAAATATGTCATAGGTAGTGCAGAAGTAGACTTTGTCACAAGTTTCTTAAACAAAACAGAATACTTGTGATAAGTACATTATTTAAAAGATCTTCTAAAGCAGAATACAAATTTAATATTTGCTTTGTCTTCAATTAATATTAATGACTTATAAAAAATTAAAATTCCGCTGCCGTACATACCGATAAAGCGAAATTTCATGCGAAATAATTAAAGGTGGATGTTTTCACTATCAGCCGTTGGATGCAAATACTCGAAATATTGCCGTGAAATATCAAAGTTTTTTAATAAATCAATATATTTATCAGTAAAAGTGGTTAGGTGCGTTGTTTACTTGTTTCTGCACGACACGCGATGATGGGCTTGTTGAAACAATGAAAAAATAACCACCTTTGAAAATTTAGCATGAAATAGCTGTTTCATTTGTATACGGAAGCGGAAATTTAATTTACACCTATCATAAGCCAATAATGTGAATTGAAAGCAATACAAATAATAGATTTGCATTCTGCTTTAGAAGACCTTTAAATTGATTATCACAAAGAATATTGTTCCATTAAAAAAAATCGTAACACAGTTTACTCCGGCGCCACCTACGACGTATACGTAGTAGATTTTTTTGCGCAATTGTGGCCTTCTAAAAGTCTATATTTTAATGTTGAAATTTAAATTTTCTTCGTATTCTAGTTTATAAGTAAAAAGGGGTGTACCTACTACATTTATGAACGCACTATATGTATACAAATAATTATCTATCGCATTTGTTGAGAAAACGTTAAAAATTCCAAGCTCGGAACAAAAACTCCTTTTAGAACCCTCTCGATGACATGAGTACTAATTAAGGACATTGCCAAAAACTGCTGCCAAGCGTTTCTCTCGAAATTAAGTTCTAGAAACACGCAACGTTCGCCCATCGATTGAAACCACCCCCGCAAAACGCGCACCTTCATTACACGCCAAATACTCAAACGACGCAATTCGCAAACAATTACAAACAAGAATTAGTAAAAATAGAGGCAGTAGGTAATATATTTTGGGTGAATTTAAACGAGTAGTATGTCCTCTTTATGATCCGGACCTTCTGGCAACACCTGAGTCCTTATTTTGATCGCCGACAAACATGATCCTAAAGCTTCGCTAACAGGCACAATAACCGCCTGTGCAAAAGCCGTGTTAAAAGTCCGAGTAACTGAACACGAAACCTTCCATATTCTTAAACAAGGAGTAATGCACCAAATATGCTGAAAGTTACGTTTATTAGCAAAGTCAGAGTAAAAGCGCGAAAAGTTTCGGTACTTTGAAAGCTAAGCAGGCAAAAGCGCACCCTAAGCAAAGAGCGCTTATTGGGGCGACGACTACAGACAGGACTATGTAGCAAACATTCTTGGAAACGTTGAAACACTGATTGCTGACGCGCCACGCGCATTCTGGACTCCGGAAGGAGTCGGGCTCGCCCACCACGTCATTCCAGGATATCTTCAAAGTTTTCCCATTTCAAAGACTCCACTAAATAATTTTAATTTGAAAAAATAAATTACGAACCTGCAAGTGTTGACTAAGGGTATTGGGATCGCGATCTTCCAAGTCCATAAGAACGCTTCCAGTCTTCGACATTTGTGCGAAATCTAACACATTAACACCTTCATTGCTTGGAAAACAAACTGGAAGAGGTTTTTAAATTGACCCAAAGAAATCAACAAGTCCTACGCCGGCGCCCATTGCTGACCAGGGAAAAATATTGATTCGCAAGAACATGTTTTGCTTCCTCCACCACAACAGCAAACGGAAATTTCACAAATTGTGTTTATTGTAATAGAGGGTGGTAAATCACTTTTCATATAGGATTAAAGCAATTCATTTTGTTAGTCCTTTTCTCATAACCCATGCCTGTATGACTGTATGCGGAAAAAAGTTTAATACATATATGTATCTACATTGTAACTGCATTTGTTTAAAGTTACATCATTGACAGGGACCAGTAAAGTACAGTTTTGCGCTCAGCTTTTATTACAAGTATTAACTTTTCTGGGTCTACGGTTGTAGGGTTGTGGCGCATAAGTTGATAATCGCCAGATCTCCACCGAACGATAAGAAACACGCAATCGGAACAATGAGCTTTTCATCTTTTTTATAAAAATTAAGTGTAGGTAGACCTACATGACACAGCTGCATTATTCATTAACAGTGTTGTAAGTAAAAATATCTAATTTGACTACCTAAATATGAGGGACGTATCTGTATCTTTTTATTATTAGTACCTACATTTTTTAGATATTTGTTCTAGTGACATAAGGTGGATTTAAGCAACACATCCGAAGTCTTAAGACTTTGACTTTACACAATCATATTTACCATATCGTTTTCATTGCAGTAATACAAATTAGTTCACTATATTAATCACGTGATGTTTTATTTATTTTGCAAACATGAAACAGAGAAAAAGTTTATTTGCGCATAAAACGTAGTGAGTTGAAAATAAAATTTGAATTTTTATTGTTGCACCTATGAATCATAATGTTCGTATTATTTCAAATATTTGTCTGTGAGTCAGTTCTTATTCTTGTAATAGTTTTCAATGACAAAACTTTATAAGAAATTCATACCAGTCATCGCCACAAATGATAGCAAGAAGCCTGGATGCGATCAGGACTAATTTGTTCCTTGTTTGTTATTTTAATTTTTAAATATTTAACATTTAAGAATATTTCTGTGGTCACAGGAAAGAAGTGAGTTAAGGGCAGTAACAACTTCTTTTTGAAATTTTACATAAAGTGGCTTCGTCTAAAACGACTGAGCAAAGAATTTGTTATAATAATATGCGTCTTTATGTATTGTGCTCAAATCTTACATTATTTTAGTCTTAGTTTTTAATAAAATCATTACTCAACTAGTTTTCTCAAGAACAAGTTAAGCATTCAAACACAATCAATTCAGCTTAGGTATTTGCATTGCAAAACTCATTTCAAATAAGTGCAACAAGTAAAGTATGCACAAACGTCACACAATTAACTCCGCACAACCCAAAAATTTCTCAAAAGGGTTCATAAACTACGTTTTCTTGCTCCCCAAGCCTAAAGTACCGTCTTTCTGGCCTCATTTGCGGCCGGCAATAGCGACTTTTGCGGTCTGCTTGAATTGCAGCGCACTCCGTAGACTACGAGCTTTCTTGTGGCTCGGCAGCCGCTACTTTCAGCTTGGGGAGCAAGAAAGATAGTATACGACCCACGGCCAAAATTTTGGATCCCCTGGCGTATGTATTATATTCCAGGAAATCCAACTTTCGGGCCTAGGTTCGTAAAATACTATTTGCTGCTATTACAAATTTTAATATTTTCATAACTCCCTCAACTTCGTGGTCATCTGCCATTGAGCTGTGACAAGGATAGAAAAAATTGGAAAAGAGTTTAATAGTTTATTGCCTGCTTTTTATTATTTTTCCCGTTGATGTCTCATCTCAATTTTCTAACATTTTCTATGATTAAAAACAAATTATTTTAAGAATTGCGTAAAATACTTTTCAGAATGGATAATCACTATCCAAATCTTCACGTCATTGGCTGTAGAGCTAAGTCCTGATGCACGATTGGCTTGTGGTTAAAATATGGTTTTGGACCTACCCAACTTAAAATTACAGGTAATAACACAATACCATGGAACAACCCAAATATTATCACTAGCATGAATATCTGAAAAGAAAACCAAAATTAAAAATGATATGGAAAAAAATATGATTTTGTCTGCTTACTTTAAAAAATGCTACAAAATTGTACGCCTCTGAGAATCCTAACATAATAACACCGATCAGAGTTGATAAACCTCCATAAAGAACTGCAGATCCTATAGATGTGACTGTTTTTACCACCCTTTCGTCTCGATTGCCTTCGGAAACAGTCAAAAATTTATGTCCTATGTGAGTAGCGTAGTCAACGCATAGTCCGATAGCTAATTGCAAACCCACGCACGAGACCATGTCTATGGTGAGGCCCCATTTTTGCATGAACCCAGCAACGTTGATCATTGATAGAATAATCATTATGAACACCCAAAAGCATATTTGCACGTTTGCAATGAGTAGAGATGTGCAAACCATCACGCCTATGAGTGCCAGTTCCAAATTTCTCACAACTTCGTTCTCGATTATTTCATCTGTGACCCATGTAGCGAAAACTTTGGACCAAGCGGTTGAAAAACGATTGCCAGTGGTAAAGTTTCCCGATTTTGACAAAGCTAAAATTCGGTTCATAGCTGGCACATGTTCCTTTGGTCCATCGAAAAGTTTAAAGTTGAAATCTATATTCGACATCTTGAATATACAGCTCAATTACAGTGTACAGACTCACGTAATCGCTTACAGAACATTTACCTTGATTTTCGGAGCTGGTTTCCCGCATTGTAATGGCTTTTCGAATTGAAAGTTTCCTTGGAACGCACCTCCTTTGGGACTAAACAGAAACTTCGATAAATAGGAATTAAACTCATCATCCGTTAGTTCTTCTTCAAAAATATCTTAAAAGGAAGACCCACCTAATAGATTCTTGAGGTGATACATTTTTTAATTCAATACCTTTTTGAAAATATGTCTTTACAAAATTATGAAAGGCATCGACCCAGGAAACGACCTCCTCAATTATATCATCCGATTGTTTCAGTTCTTTATTTATTCTCTCGATGTTGGGCAGTTCGAAGGAGTAGTTCAATGATCCCATAAAGAGACCACCCTCGCTACCAAATGAAGGATAATAGTGGTTCCTTTTCTCTATGAACTTGCCCAAGTAAGTGTACGTTGGTATAAACCACGCGGGATCGAATTTCTGTTCGAGCTTAAATATACTTTCGCTACTGAAGCCGAGACAAATGATAGTCATTGTGACGACGAGAAGTTTTCCGGGCCATGTTAAGATCACTTTCGAGTAAACAGTTTGAAAGACCCTGTCGGATATGCGAGCCTGGCTAAACTTATTCGGCTTATAGTTGTGATGCTTTATGCAAGGTATTATACCGTTATAATTCTGTTCTAGCCGCATTTGATCCAGGGTAAAGCATGCGACGAAAAAAGTAATCACGAACATGTATGTTAAAAATATTCCTATCGCAGTGTACATACAGTAAGTTTGCATACATGGCAAAACCTAATAATTAAGAAAAATTAGCACTGTTAGATTTTGTATGACGCGCCAATAACATACAGTCGTTGAGCCAACTATAAAAGCCAAAACGTCGGTAGCGGTTGTCACTGTTACGGCAACACCTGCATGTTTCATCATATTTCCTACCCGTTCCGGTATGGGTACCTTACGACTGTGTTGGGAAAGTTGTGATAATTCGTCCCAACTTTTTATTATCACAAACATGTCATCCACTCCTAATCCCATAAGCAGGAACGGCAGTGAAGAATGTAGAGGTCCGAAGGCTATACCCAATAAAGACGCTATACCGCAACAACCAATTAGCGCTAGTAATATTGCAAACAACCCAAGACCTCCTAAAAGAGCCCGTGACTCTACCCAATTGAACTTGGAAATCACTAATTGCACATATAGACACATTATAACTGCTCCAATGACAAGCTTATCCATTCCTTGGAACATGGTTTCCCCGCTTATGTCCCCGAAACTACGAATCATTTTCCCTAACGCTATATTTTCTCGCAAACAATTACTTACCTTCGCTGAGCGCTGTAATAAACTTTTAAGTTCTCTAATTTCTTCGACCAGCTTTCCATGAGTGCCAAAAATTCAGCTTCCCAAGCCAGGACTTCCGGAGAGGCCTTCATTAATTATCAGATCAGATAATAGAAAACTATTGTAGTTCTTCGATACTTACCCATTCAGTGGTACCGGCAAAATTCCCGATGTCGTTCATATTCACCGAAGAAAAATTTAACTGTGTCATCCATACTGATTTGATTGATCTGGCAGCCACGATGTGACCCGAGGAATTTCTCGTCACGTCTCCTAGAAGTGCCTCATAATTCAAGAGATTCCCTAAAACAGGACTGACGACGACTATAATGGAAACAATGGCCAAATCATTTATTTACTCCTTCTTCATTAGATTAACTTTGTTAATTATGTCATCTTTAGTTAGCTTGAATATCCTTCGCTCACTGAGATCCCACATTTCTAAAATACTTTTAGCAAAGCACGTTCTGTCCATGGTATCAACCAGTCGACAGTAACGGTCAGGTTTCATATGAACACTAGGATCAAAGTCTGGCTCATCGTTTGTTGAGTTTTTCTTTTTTGAGACGGGCGCTGTTAAAAACATCATTAGACTAGAGTCCATTTTTGGTATCCTTAAAATCGGAATCTTTCTAATTAAAATAGACTAATCAATACATTTTACAAGTTACAGGAAGCAAACGTCTTCAAATGCAATTCCCTTTGAGGTCACCGAGTTTCGTACACTTTGGTCAATTTCAAACAGCTGTCGAAATACTTCAGGCGTCAAGACATCATCACCCTCCAAGATAGCCATTTCCATTCGAAATCCCGTGTTTACTGTGCTTATTAGCCAATCTGAGTCATGTTTAAATTGAGAATTCTTTGGTACCCATAGATTTACAGGATTTTTTTCTTGATAAAATCGAAATAAACCTAAAGAGCTTAATCCGACGAACAACAAACAAATAATGATCGTCGATTTAGGGAAACTCGCAATTTGTTTTCCTAATCTAAAAAACGCTTGTTATTTGCGATGAGGAAATCCCTGGGGTGGCGAATGGGCTTACTTATAAAACAATATTTCTGTACTTGAGACAATACTGAAGGACAATCGTTCGTACCATTTGAGATTCTGATATTTTGTCATGTCAGCCATTTCCTTGCGATGAAAACTCTCCAACGTCTATCCGAACATAAAATTGTGGCTGTGTTTAACATGCACTAATATTTTACTTAATTTTTTAAATTATTTTACATTTAATATAAGCGTTACATGGATTTTTGGACCAAGTTGAAAATGCATTTATAATTCGAATAATTGCTTACATGTGCTAAACATTAGCAGTTGCAGACCGTGTGCATCACTTATTGATGGCAACGGAATTCAAATGAATAGTATTTGTAATTACTGTGAATAAATTGACGTAGTTTAATGAATGCATCTATAAAACACCTTAAATTGCATACAGGGAGATCAATCACGTGAGAGTAAATGGACGGAAAATGAAGTAAGTATTTACCTTGCACATTTGTGAGTCTCCGTGTATGAATATTTGTTTCAAAGAGTACTATTAATGCATGTTTTAATACGTAATTACAAGAAAAATTGAATTTATGCGACATAATGAATGCCGATGACTTCATTTATCGTTGCATTTTATTAATTATTATTGCTTTCATGGCATTTATAGTTTTCACTTGCAAAAATTGAAAGATTAGTAAAAAACCTTAATTGTGATTGTTTCGTTATCCGTTTGTTATGCGCCAATGGGCACAAAGATAATTGCAGCAATTTTTTCAGTAAATAATAAATATGC
>JARJDY010053327.1:0-20842 GCA_030264615.1 Cypha longicornis
CATTGTTTAATTAAGCAAACGCTCGAAAGCGAACATTTATGCATTTATCCCTTTGCTGCACCTCTGAATATGGACTTCGTCCACCTTATAGATACACTTTCCAGCACGAATGTGTTTGCACTTTCGCAGAGTGCATCATAATGACGGTGCTATTAGAATTTCTGCCGAACGAACGAGTTAATTTAATAAGTGTGAAAATGGGCTGCCATCTTGGATCCTGTTAGCGCATAATGGTTTTTTGTGATTTAATCCCCGCAGGTGGACGTGGATATGATAACGCATTATTTCAAGTATGTATAGCTGCTACATACTTGCGGATAATGTAATTTTAGTTAGTTTGGGGATCACAATAAGCCGAGTGTGTGCGCTGGACTCGAGATAATGGGTCTTAATTATCTGACGTGCTAAATAATTTATGTAATACGAAGCCGTTGTCTTCTATTAATAAAGTTCCGGGGAACGGGAGATAACGAATGCCCTGTTTGCGGGTGCGTCTCTACGCGTCCTATTGTTCGCCAACGCCGGCTTTATCGCGGAGAATTGATTGATTTTCGCCGCACTCTGGACATGGAAATTATTATAATCTCATCCACAAACAATTACGCGTCGGCTTATAATTTTCGTTGAAAGGAGACCACATTGTTGCTCTTTGGCATTACTCCGGGTGCGCAACGGGCTACTGATCATGCGCAATGAAGCGAATCGGAAATAAACTCTAAATAGCAGCACTTTACAAAATATCAACGATTAAATTTCATTGAAATAATAAGTAATATTTGAATAGGAATCCATGAGAACTGTCAAAAGTTGACTGTGATCCTCGAAAGCCTGCAAATTGCGATATAGGTAGCTCTCGCGTATCCTCATATAATATGGGAAGCGAAAGCATAATCAGCAACTGGAAGCGAATACTGGATTAATGCGGCTCTTAATGCCTATATATATATCCACAGGAGCAACGTAGGGGGAAGATATTAAAAAAAGTATTTTCGTCAGAAATCTTCGCTTTTCAATGACTGCATATTGGTTCCACTTCGGCAATCTTCCTGAATGAAAAATTGCTTGGTTTTTCCTCCCCTTCCTTGGGCTCTATACAGGCCATCCATTCATACAAGCGCACTTCCATTTTTCATTTTGTTTCGCGTTTCCTCATGTGCAGATGGTGTGTGGTTTTTACACACATGACAACAAAATTGTTTTTTATTTTATCTGATGGAACATTAATTAAGAATGGGATTCGCGTGCAGGTCGACTGTTTGTTTCATTTGCGCAAATATTGGGCATGAACATTTACGGTGAATTAACATGCATAGTTCTTGTTCTTGGGATGCAACGTAGTAACAAGTTTGATGGGGTACAGCCCTAAATGCGAGTACAAACAATTCCGACATGTATGGATTAGTTAGGGTTTGCGGGCTAAGGTGGTTAGGTAAATAATATGAACCCTTAGTTATAGAGATTTGAAAAGTGGATGCCTATTCGTGGACCAAATGCAATTAGTCGATCCTTTAAAGTATTGCTTTTGGAAAAAATTACAGTCGCGAAACAAGGAGTGACTTCCGTTGGAAGAGCAGCTCTTGTTATTTTATTTTTATTTTTTAAATACGACTTCTTTCGAACACTTATTCTTAAATTCGATCCGAATTCAATAGCGCTTTTTGTTCGTGAGTTCTCTTCTTGTATATACGAAAATATCGCATGTACGAGGATATACGTATACATATGTATGTAGGTTTTGAGTTGGTTCGTGTTTTCCATTCGTTATGTGTTTCTCTTAAAATTAAAGGGCTGCCGGTGAATAAATCACTCTGGGGACAGCAAAATGGATACGAATCACACCCACCTCCGCATATTATTATGGACCGCAACGAACACCACTTTCGACACCGAACATTTTCGATTTAGGACCCCTACACAAAATATTACTTATTATTATTTCGTCGATATCGCTCTGTAATTATTATCGCAACAACAGGAAAAGAGAATGCAAAACGCATTCCCTGCATTTATATTCGGGCCCGCTAAAATTTTCGTAATTTATAATCGCCACTTTTGAGCCACTGCGCTTCTATATCATGCATATACATGTGAGGCGTAAATATTCGCAGAATTTTCGACCAAATCGCTTATGCAAACAAATAAACTACAGCACCATGCTGAGTATGAGGTTGAAAGGGTGTATTTAAGCAACCGCGAATTAATCAATTTATTGTTTCCTATTTTTTCCCTTCTAATCTGCAAACTATTTGTTATTCATTCTCACAATCACACTCAGTCCGAACCTATGTCGCAATTAACACCGACTATTTATAGATTTAATTAAAATTCCTTATTAATGGTGCAATCAACAGGCATAGGTGTGCAATCCAAGATGTTTTAAACAAACAGCGAATGCAATCGATTTTATATGCTGATAAATTCCGAACATACTGCAATAAATGTTTACTGCAATTATAGCAAAATAAGTAAGAACCCCTCAATGCCTCGATGAAACTGTTTTATTTAACTACATATTTTCAAAATTGCCGCCCTTCAATTTGTTTCAAACGCGTCTTGTATGCGCATGCGTTCGGTCTCTCTGTAAGCCTCTACAAAAGCAGTGTGTAGCTCGCGTAAACGACTCTCAATTTTTCCAAATTTTTCATCAAAAATCTTGGATTTTTGCAAATCTAAACGCGGAGTGTCGTTAAGTAATCATTCGCGGTCCTTTTGTGCGTTTTGGCTCGGTGCAATTCCGTCCCGTTGCAAAAATATCAGTAAATAACTTTTCATAAATATGCGTTGTTGTTATAAACAAAAGCCGGTCATAGTTCATAATTCCCCTGGGCTGATGTCGCTGGTGGTTCCATTATGAAAAAAATTGTCCCACTATTTATTTGTTTCATTTTCAATATACGAGAATGTATAGGTGTTTGAGAGTCGTTCTAAGTGCCGTTTAGGAAGAGGCTTATAGTGCAATGAATCTATATTCTGCTAAAATAGTGGTATAAAAGTATGTTATTTAGATGTTGCTCATAAAAATAAACAATAAATATCAAGTAATTTCTTTATTATAAATATAAGTAAAGGATGACATTTTTTAAATTAATTCTTAACACAGTGCAAATACATCCTCATTAATTTGAATTTGGCGCCCATGCTTTCATTTCAAGCACAGGCGCTGAGCGCATGCGCTGGTTCTCTTTGAAAGCCTCCATTGTAGCAGTGTATAGCTCGCGTAAACGACTCTCAATTTACACTAAATTTTCATAAAAAATCATCGAGTCTTGTAAATCTAAACGCGGAGTGTCGTCAAGTAATCAATCGCAGTCATTTTGTGCGTTTTGGCTCCGTGCAATTCTGTCGCGTTGCAAAAATATCAGCAAATAACTTTTCATAAATGTGTGTTGTAGTAAGAAACAAAAGCCGGTCGTAGTTCTTAATTCCGCCGCCTTGGTGGTTGGTGCCGCTGCTATTTCAATAATAAACGAAAACAGTTCATATTTTTTATCCGTATTTGTATGTGTTTGAGAGTCGCAAGTGCCGTTTAGGAAGAGGCTTTCACAGCTTACATTGTGTATGCCGCCTAGATTATAAAATGGCAGGTATGTTTTTTTTTGATTTTGTTAATAAAATTAACCGCTAAGTCATTCTTTGAATAAATTCAATTAAGGACAAGGTTTTAAGCATGAAAATTATTTTCCAATACATCGCAAGTACACATATAATTATTCGTATCAATATTTCTTCATGAATTTTGAAATTGGCGCCGATGTTTTTGTTTTGTTTTGTTTCGTGTTTACGACCGCGGCTCCCGTGCGTTTGGTGTTTTCGTAAGCCTCTACTGAAACAGTGTGTAGTTCGCGTAAACAACTCTCAATTTTCCCAAAAATTTTCATAAAAAATCTTCGACCCTTGCAAATCTAAGCCTTGATTCATTATAAGTCATTAATCCCGGTCATTTTGTGAGTATTGGTTCTGTGTAATGCTGTCCTGTTGAAAAAATATAAGTAATTAAGTTTTTGTAAACAACGAATGTAACGCAAACAAAAGCTGGTCTTAGTTCATAATTTCGCCGCGTTGGTGACGCTACTAGCTTAATAACGAACGAAAATGGATATTAATATTTTCTTGTTTGATTGTCAGTATATGTGCTGGAAAGTAGTAAGTGCCGTGAAGGAGGTTTATAATTATGATCGAATTTCGACCAGTGGGTGAACACTACATACATTTTTCATGCGACTTATTATCTCATGAATTTTGAAATTGGCGCCCATTCATTGTTTTAAGCCCAACCGCCGCGCGCATGCGCATGCTTTGTAAGTGTGTCACTAAAACTGTAGCTCGCGAAAATGACGCTCAATCTCAATTCGCTCTAAATTCATAAAAAAAGCTTCGAGTTTTGCAAATCCAAGTGATGGATATTGATCAGCAATAAATCGTGGTCATTTTGTGCGTATTGCCTCCTTCTAATTCGGTCGCGCTGCAAAGATATCCGTAATTTTCATTTCGCTAATGTCGGTTTGTACTTGCAAACAGAATTCGGCTGGAGTTCATTATTCTGCCAAGGTGACTTTGCTAGTAATTCCGTAATACGCGAAAATTGGCCATATTATTTTTGCGTAATTTCTAAAAGTACATGTTTGAGATGTCGAAAATAACGTTTAGGAAGAGGTTTAAAGTGTGATATGTGTGATTTCAATGGAATCATGGTGGCATTGGCATGAAAGCATGCATAAAAGGTTGGTTTCTTTGAGTTGTAAGCGTCATTTTTTGAACCAAATTTTATTTCGCATTTATTATTTGAACACATTGAAATGTATAATCGATTATTAAATGTAATCCATGTTTTCAGCTGCGAAAGCAACATCATGTGCAGAGTGCACTAAACGAGAGCACGGAGTGCACCCAGTGAGAGCGCTGGCGCACCAGCGGAGCGAACACCTCATTGCTATCGGCTTCCTCTGCAATCAGTTGACAACACAAATAAACCACCCGCTTCTCTGGGACCTGAATGAAGTGAACTTCTAATTAAAGTAACTGGTAAGTTACCTCTTCAGTAATTGCAAGGCGTATATGCGTAGCTTCTTCTTGTCGTGTAACTGTGATTGTTGCGTTTGAAACTGTAATGAAAGCGTTGAGCACTTTGGGTGGTAAAAAGATAGTGAAAACTGCATGTCTGTATAAGTCTGTATGATGGCTCTTAGAGTTGTGCTTTTTATGAAGTTCCTCATGAGGAATTGCCAGACGAAACAATAATGCTCTATGAATTTTCATTATTAGAGCTCATTTAATATGTTTCTCTTTAGGTTGAAGATATCTCGGACTTCTGGAGAACATGGCCAGTCCTTGGTGGAGGGAATGCGAGGTATGTCTTTACCCTGTCTTTCTTTCTGGCTGCAAATTGGTGACTGCTTAATGTTTATTTGTAATTTGTATGACTGTTGAGAGTGAAAGAAATTGGTTATACATTTATATTCTCGAGTACAGTTTATTCAGAAATATAGTGCCTTGAATTAAGGATTAGGGTCGTTAACGCAATGGGTGATTTTTCCAGGGCTACATCTAAAGTTTTCGGAGTATAATTAAGGGGCTACAATATAACAAACAAATTATTAAGAAACAATTACATACATATAAGTAATTTATATAATACTTACAAAATTACAATTAAGGATTCAGTCAATTAATTTTTCCCCACTTTCTTCTTCGTCGTTGTCAACGAGCTGAAAATATTTAAAGCCGTCTTTGCAATTTCAGCAAACTTATATCCAATTTAATCTTTTGTAAGTGGCCTTTAATGCTCATTTCAAAGTATAGCCACTACATATCTAAACAAACTGTAGATGCGACGCAAGTCGAACCAACTAGTATAGTATTTGCTGGAACATTTTCACGCCATATTTGTGAATTATTCAACTCTTAACTTAGCAAATAACTTGACATTGCCTCGCACCAACTCGTATGACTTATTTTTATGCCATACATATTATTATTGCTATTGATTCGTTTGATTTTCTCGCAACCCTCTGCGTACATATTATTAATTAAAAAGTTGTTTTAATTATATGCGTGGTAAGGTATAGCAACGTAAGTCAGGGTATTATCATTCTTATGGCGTTTTCCACTTGACTACAACTTCTGCAGCGCTGTGCATCAGGCTAATGTGCATTCCACTTGAGTCAAAATCTGCACCAAATTGATGCTCGCTTATTCCACTTGCCATAAAATGCAGTAAATGCTGCAGTTGTTGCAAAAATTATTACATCAGCTAAAATGTTGCTGTAGTTCCAAATGCATCAGTTATTTGGCGCCAATTTCAAAAGAACCTCGTAAAGATACATAGATCCGAGCTAGATCCTTGCTGAGACCTTAGACCCATTTCTTGATCATGACTGTAAATAAGAGCAAGCATTCAGTTTGAAGATGATTTTCGGATGAATAGGGAAGCAGTATATGAAATAATTGGTATATCATTGCTCCATAAAATTGCAGGTCTGTTTTTATAAATCTTTTTGATATTCCTTGCTGCAATAGCTACAACTATAGCAGCTTCCTGTAGTTATGTGTAAAACCCTATTAATAATTAATCTCCTCTCTCCAAATACGTAAAACTTCACCGATTTTATTGTTTTCTTAAATGAATTTTTTATTGTGTACGTATTTGTGTACATATTTTCTATGTTTTATCTTGTGTCTATGTATTTTCCTGCGTTGCTATATGACTCATAATGAAAGAACAGGTCACTGCGAACATCGGTACTTGCATGGTCTTTGCATGGTTATTCTGTGCCGTGTGTTTGTGCCCCCAACCCTAAGCAATTATCAATGTTCTGCTTCAGGCCTGCAGTGGTGGGGACCCGAGCAATTTCGGTGTTCGTAGTGTACCTTGGACGACCTGTATATGATTTGCTATATTCTCTCTTCGGTTCCCCAATTTT
Organism: Cypha longicornis; assembly: GCA_030264615.1. Taxonomy (NCBI): domain Eukaryota; kingdom Metazoa; phylum Arthropoda; class Insecta; order Coleoptera; family Staphylinidae; genus Cypha; species Cypha longicornis. The sequence goes on from JARJDY010053327.1 coordinate 6,921, forward strand.
TTTCATGTATACTAAACGTACGAAGTCGTCTGCTGAGGCGTCCACATATTTGCGAACATTTTTTTAACGTTGAAACTGCTTCAAATTATGAGGTAAAATCAGTATATGAAAATGGCAAAAATGCGTACAAACCAAGTCGTTTATTTACGAAAAACCAATTTGCTTTCGAGCTTCTTCTCCAATATGGATTAGACTAAGTCGTAAAAAGTGCTATGTAGCATGCGGGAGCAAACAAAAAGGCGCAAATACGGCTTTTCAATTATTTATTGCGACCTGTTATGTATGTATATATGTATGTACCTCTATGAAACGTACAAGCACATGTAGCTGTACTTGAATGGCAAATAATGCTAAAAGACAACGAAACGCGCACACAATGAAGCGCTCGTACAAAAAATAATTTTAATAAAGGACTTCTCCGGACGCGTATTAATAAATAACCGAACATAATATAATATTACGCACGAAAAGGATCGCAACGTATCCGGTATCAGGTTTCATATTTTTCTCATCAAAAATAATTCAAAAATTTCCAGGTACATGCATCCATACATACAAAGGGCTGTAGTAAACTATACAACAAGCTAACGAACAATCAAGTAAGAACATTGTGATGATATTGCCTCACGAAATGCAGTCATATATTTTCTATGGTGTAACAGCTCTCAATAAATTTGAACATGAAATGTGCGCCTTTGAGAAAGGCTTCATGATTTAATATGCATTTCTCGTTGACTAGGTAGTATGCAATCGTTTAATCGATTGCAAATGAACATTTGCACATAAAAATCGTTTTTTTTTTTGGACCTACCTACAAATTATGTACTTCAAATGAACCTTTCTCGTACTGGTTACTAAAGCCAAAACATTCATTTCACACACTCGCCAATCACTCAAATACGGCAATCTATATTAGGTTACATAGGTTATTAGTTTAACAATGCAATTAAAACAGATTCAGAAGAATTATCTGAATTTCTTCTAATCACTCCTACTTTTATAGCCCGAAGCGCATAAATATTACAAAGTGTTTATTTGTGTCGACCACGATTTGACCCAAATTCACTTCTAGCAGAGTGCAATTATCCACACTCAACCGATCACTCGATCAACTGATAGGAATCGACATATTTTATAACTTGTACCTATTATTGCTTATAGCGAGACCTTTAAATTACAACTATAGAAACATCATCTTTCGTAATTTGGCGTAATTCTTTTTAATGGACAAGGCCATTTGTAATTACAATATTTAATAATTAATTGCTATTGAAATGGGCTTCCTACCGAGAAATTGCGTAATTGAACATTACGAGCTCTGAATAAGGGTACAATTACACGAAAATTATTTTGCCTCGGGCTTAGTCATCTTAGTTCATTCATGGCATGTCCCCCCATTTCCCTCGGCAATAAGGAAAAAGTATAGCGAAAAAAGTGTTCACCATTCCGATTGTCAGTGTTTGCTTCAGTTCCCTTGCCTGCTGAGCATGTGCATTCGACTCAGTCGACCGAATAATTATGTCAAAATGTATTACTCGTTCGTAGGTAAATTATTATTTTGCTGCGTTATTGCTATTTGGCAATTGCAATTTAAACAAGCGTGTTAATTAATTTACTATCACTTTATGCGCTTATTATTATTATTATTATTGTTCGCATTTATGCAAGTTCTAAATAAAATGAAAATGTCCCGCTCTTGTTCGCACATTTTACAATAAACTTTATGATTGTTGCAAAGGTCTGCAGGTAAATGCATTCCTATTACAATTTCCAAGAATTTAACTTGGTATTTTTCGCTTGTTTCTTATATGTAACTGAATTTAAAGAATGTTGCTGGATCTGATTCTACTGCATATGCTCATTATGTTCCAAATAATCATGTTAACAGTAATTAATAGTGTTACATGAGTAGTCTCGTAGTGTTCGGTCGCACATTTTTATAGAGTACTTTATACAAGTCGAAAATGAAGGAAGATAACAAATTTGAAATTACGCGAAATTAATGCCGATCCGGGAAAGAACAAAGCAGAAAACCCATTTTTTGTTTAGCAGAATTATGAATATGGACGAAGTGAGTTATATCCGCAGTGTATAGTTGGCTGTGCAATATTTGCGTGTTCAATCGATAAAATTAAACCGGAAATAGAAGTTGAAACGGTGACATCCTCATTACTGCAGCTTTCTGAAAATGCATTTAAATTTCAAAAAACACTGACTACCATACGGATTATTATGTCGCGAGCAAATAAAATTGCATTTCAATTCTGTTTTTGTTGATATTTTGAATGTAGTCTCGTGCACTGAACAAGTGTAGTGCCCGTCATTTAATTTTAGAACCACTTAATTATTCGAATTTCAAACAATAAAACGAAAAAAAAAGACATTAAGTTGGGATGCGGGGTTTTATGCTCAAGCGAGCTCGCCTGACACAGAATTTGTCTTTTTCTTTGATCAGAGATTTTCTCTGTTACGGTTGAGGAATGCATTGCAAGCACGGCAAGAAGGATACTGCTGACTATGGTTCCTTTGTGTGCTGCTGGTAAACCTAATGTTAGTACATATGTAGAAACCGCGCTAAGCGAGAAAAAAGTGAACTGTAATATTAAATTTGCTTATTTACCTCCCATTATGTTCATATGTGATAATTTTATCCGAAATCGAATAATTTCTTATTAAAAATGAATAACTTAAATACTTATGTGTATTTTGCCTCAAAATTACCTCGACATATGAGATCAACGGTCAACTGTGGGCGAGACGACCGAACCACATATCGTCCCTGTACGGATAATTTCAATAATGTATAAAACGAATATTGCTGTAGGGATTATCATGTAAATGAAGAATTTGGCGAAATTTATGGTCTTAATACACAGTGGTATGTTAAATCATTAGTACATCTTCAAATTTATGATTAAAGAGATTTTAGCCTGAAAAAGTTCGTATGCGTGATTTTCTTAGCTTTATCAAGAGTATGCGATCAATTTTATTTTCTATAAATTTCATTGAAACTCGTTTAACTGTACACTTTAATTATGTGTCAGAGTTAATAGTAATTACAGCAGCATACACGTACTCGTACAAACACCTAAAGCTGTGCGTTTAATTTTAATAGATTTTAGCTTTGGCACACCAAAGAGCAATAATGAACTGAAATTCGCAATTAGTCGTATGCGCATTCATTAAAAAGCATTGCAGTTATATTGTTCTGTTAGTGAGTTCAATTCTTCATTTTTTTTATTAATCATATCGAATGTTTCAAAAAGTTCAAAGAATTAAAGTCTCATAATTTCGTATTTACAATGAAGACGTAATTAAAGATTTCCTTTAAGTTGGGATCTATAAAATAATCTTATCATTAAAATCAAGAAATGAATTAATATTAAGTAATTAAGAATGTTTCGTATGCGTTTACTAAATACCGATTGCATCTGTCGTCAAGTAAAAGAACAGTTACCAGCTTTTAGTTTCTGATTTTATGCGCATACCATAAATAACTCCGGTGTCAAGATATTTCTCTTCCTCTACGACTACGATATGCACAAGCGGTGTTCAATCATTCCACCAAGTATCTACTATTCACATAAAACATGCACATGTGTGTATGAATGGTGCGCATGTTTGTTTCCTTTTTCGAAGCCCTTCGAGTTCTTACAAGCGGAATAAATGAAGTGACGTTATTTAAAAGCAAGTATGTACCTAATAAAATTTTTCGAAAGCACATTGCTCTCGAAAAGTAGCCGCAAAAGCGCCACTTCTCGTCCGGCTTCAAAGGCGAGCTGAAATTATTTTGATTAGGGTCTTGCGAAGGGCAATGAGTTTGCAATTCAGAATTCGGCCTCCTGTCCACGTACGGTATATCTACACGTACGTACGTAAATAAAGTATTCATGAAATGAGTATGTGTGGCTCTCTAGAATGATGTTGCTCAGTTTCTCAAGTAATTTAGTAGTGAGTGAGGTGAAAGGAGTGAGACAATGCGCGCGTACACCACATCTTAAAATACGGCGTGAGAGAGGTGGAGCGAAACTCGTACCTTCTAATAATGATCGCCGCTCGGGAACGTTTTATAAAAGAGCCTTTACATTAATTACCTGGACACACATGCCGTTACCAAATTATACAATGTTGAATAAAATAAAAGTGCATGAATCAATTTTTCTTTCCCAACCCATCACGGCCAACGAAAAAAATAAATTAAGAAACTCTCCCAAATGTGTTTATACATAAGAGCACAAAATAACGAATACTCGAAATGCACATTTTAAGTTTCATGCAGAACTTTTGATTTATGTCATTTATTTTCCGCAAATAGGATTCATGTATGTTTTACTTTTTGCTATTTCGATCGGATAGGATACATTTCTTCGGCGGGATATTGATAGAAAAGTGTGCGGAGGCAATGAGGCGCGAATTTAGAAAGTGGCCACCCCCAGCTCTCCCCCTCGACTCGACGCTGAAACTTCACATTATTACGTCATTTATTTTACTTAATGCGTGTCTGCATGTGGAGTGAAATGTTCTTTGTTTTCATTTTGCTGATTTGTGGAAAAAAGGAAGCCATTGTTTATACTTATATACGTATACTATAAACTTTGGATTTTGTCCTGGAGTTGTCAAGGTTCCATCATCGGCGAGCGTAGCCTTTTCTTGCGCTCATGTACGTTAATTAGGCAATTTATTAAAAATGATTCTTCAGAAGTCTGAATTGAAGTAGAACAATGAGCTTAAATTATGGCAAACTAAATGCTATTTGAAAGAGAATTGCTCAGAAACTCACAATATACCGCGTGCAGACATTAGAATAGGATTCTATAATAATTTGCTTTGAACAACGTGTACGGCTGTGTGTGCTTATGCGTCTGTGTGTTGTATGTATGTATGGCACGTTTTATAAACGGCTTTCAGCCAAATGAGGAAATTAATCTATTAGATTAGTCAATAGGGTTTTCGCAATTTCAGACAATACTAGATTTCATGTACAAACGCAGACAAACCGCAGCGATTTAACTAAATACGTGTGTGGAAAGATTACTTTCAATTTTTTCAAGAACTAGGAGAAATTTGATCGGGCTTAGTCGATTGCTAAAACCTTTGTAGAATTGCGTAGATCCCTGAAACTGCGATAAAGTTAAGCCCTTCTGTATTCCAGATTGTGTATGGCCTACCGGATTTTGCCAAACTTAATTTCTACATAGTTTTGCTTCTTTGCATGATATGCGTGTGTGGGTGTAAGTATTTTATATGTATAAGCCATGTATAATTTATTGACGGACTCGAAGCTTTTTGAGAAGGAAAATCCCTAGAGTATGGGTATCGAAGCGTCGACCTAAAACCAACCCGCGTCATTGTCCAAACTGTGGGCGAAATCGCAGACACTAGATTGGGAAAACAGACAAGAAAGAGAAAAAGAAGAGTAGCGCTGGGAAAATTTCCTTTTATTTCTAGTTATGTCTAATTTACCCCTCAACCCGCACATTTAATCATTGAGACGATCAATAAATCCGCAGGATTCTATCCTTTTTTTTATCACTTTTGAGCCATAAACCACAATGAAGAATTTCAAATTTTAGCCAAATTTAAACTCAGTGTTTTATTTAGATAAAGTACATACTCTTCGTAGAAAAAATTACCGACTAATTCTAGCCCAGTTTTGGTAATTTTAACATTTAATTCTAGCCCAGTATTGGTAATTTCCTAGGTAAAACATGATACGCCAAACAATACCCGTACCCAATTTCCATGCTCATACAATGTTCACGCAAGTATAAAGCTCTTTTCCTCCAGGCTAAGTGCGGAGTATGTGCAAGTAAAGTAAAGTGACCAATCGAGCGTGCTTAGTATGATAATTACTAACACGACATAACGTAACCCTTTATGCACACACGATTATTACGCGTTACTCAACTAAGCTCTCAAACGAAACGAATCATACGCTCAAACGATATTGTAATACCATCTACCTATTTTTATTTTGCTCTTCGGATCATTTTCAGATTGCTTTCACAAAGCAATCCTCATGCATCACCAGTTGAAAATTCGAAAATTCAAACAATTTTTATAGATTATAACAAACTACTTTATGTTGGTAACATCTATTGCACATGCGCACTCCCTTGCCGGCTTGTTTGACCTGTAGGTGCTTAGGTCGCGATTCATATAAAACATTTTATTCGCTAGTCTTAATTCTGCATTTTAAAATTACAACCTTCCATGAGCAATAATTAAACCCAAAGGACTTTGCTTGATTATCTTTATAACTTCTATACGCGCAGAATTTCATATACTCAATTCAGTTTTCAATTTGAAATTTAATTAACTTGGGATAATAGTTTATAATCATTTCAATAAATTGGGGTCACGATCCACGTCTATACAGTGTAGTAATTGTTTTGAATACGTTAGGGCTTTTTTGCTAAACACAAAAACACTTGATTTGCAACAAGAACTAAACGAAATGCTAAGCAATGATCCAAGAAAACTAGTTTAGCATTTTTGCTAAAATTCTTTTGTGAAACGATTGCGTAAACATTAATAATTCAGAGATTTTTACTTCGCGTTTCTGTTCGAATCGTTTTAGATTATGTATTTTCTTTGCATCGTACATAAAACAATATTATTAAAGCAATCTTATGCTTATTTAACTACACCCGTTAATTCTTTCATTGCCTGGGATAATTTTTATTATTTTCTAGTGTGCTTTTTATTACTTTAACATTTGCAATGAAAACATTTATGTCAAGGAGTAATATGCAATTTTTACCCCTTTACGGAAAAATTCCGCGCGAGTTTTTTTGCGGTGTGCAATTAATAGCAATTACATACTTGTAAGTGCTTTGTTTTTGATTCGCTAACCTTGTGATTCATACCTTGAGGAAAAATTGAAAAATAACCCATTTTTTCGGTAAATTTTCCAATCTTATTAATTGATAGTAAAACCGACGGAACAAAAAAGCAACAGGAGCAAGCCTGCATTTGAAAGTGCACTCACTAGACTAGCGAACAAGCATAAACATAATCAAAAGTTTTCGCATCAGAGGCAGAAGATTGGTGCATTAAAGCAAACAAAGTTATTCCGTAACAGTGATTTTATCTAAATTCCATCGTCTGTTGCAAGCTCTTTTACAGCGTCTTTTCCGAAACCAAAACAAAATAGACTCCTAATATTTTTAGGGCTCCGCATTTAATCTTATCTTAATTATCGCATCACGGCATTGAGGTTTCTCTTCCGCAAAATGATAAACATAGTTATTCATCTGCCTAGATGCTAGTACTACATATTTATACGTATAAGTGATGTATCATTTTATCGTTGCGCCATGTAATTCGCCCTTACTTTAATTTCTGCTTTACTAATCGATTTTAATGAGTAATTATGGCTGTTTGTAAAATCGTTATCGCTTGCATCTCAATTTCTGCGTAATGCTGCGAATGAGTTCACAAAATAATAACGCACAACATCAATTATGAATAACAAGCAAGCTAGAAGCCCAATGTGGCCCAATGTGTTTGCCACAAAATGTTGCGCTTTCTGGATTAAACTTGTTAATATGTTGTACTCGTAATGTAAAAATGTATAGTCAGCAGAGCGCGCACATATTTAATTATGTAAATTAATGAAAAAATTTAATGAATTAGTTAGCGCGTGTAAATTGTTGGCAAAAAGAAGCATTAAAGATTAATTAAGGTTTTCAATGCATAAAACATCGGGTAAATAAATAAATAAATAAGTAAGTAGGGGAAGTATTGTATAACAAAAGTGCGCGAGAAACTTCCTCAAATCCTGTTCCGTAAATAAATCAACTATTAATAAAACTATTAAAGATGTTTATTATCATCAGTCCACATCTGCAACTGCGAGGAAGATTTATTTAGACTGAGCGCCAATTAACTTGAAAATGCTTAAGTAAACTCAGCAGGAATTTATCTTATAAATAAGTACGTACGCGCACTACATACAACGTTCGTAAACTGCACTACACGAATTCTTATCGGCCCGATCCGGTAATTAATAAAAATATATAATTTAATTTAGTGAATATTTTTTCGAGTCGTAACTCCTGCTGAGTGTTGAGCTCCAAAGAAAGGAAATATTTCGGTTAATTTGTCCTGCTTGAATATACATGTATGCATTATATGCACGCGTGCATACAGACTAATAGAGGTTTTGTCCGTCTTGTTTTTGAAATTTCTTACCTACAGCACAGTCGAGTCTGTTGGTCTACGCTCTTGGTGCTGACCCAAAAGGTGCATTCCAATATTCATATGCGGCAGTGCTGTGTGTATTAAGAAACAACAAATAAATTAATGGAATTCTCCAAAGACATTATTTAATAAGCGGAGATTTGTGACGATCGTCTTTCATTCTATGATCCGATTTTTTTAACAACGAAAGCAATTAAAATCGCTTTTTTGCATTGTTTTGTAGTAAATATGCACATAATTTCAGTCAATATGGAAATAATATTTGATAACTTGTGAAAAGTACCCAGTCCTCAAAATGTAAAGTATTTGTATGAAAAATTTCAGCAATTATCGTGCATTTCAATAGCCGAAAATGTGGAAATTTCACTGAACTCATTGAATCGTTTCATGTGGAATTTGGAAGCATTTACAATGCGACCTATTTGGATTAGTAGAATTTACTACTAGGCTTTGTAATTTTACCAATGTCAATTAGTTCGTTCATCCCCAAACCAAACTAATTTCAATCCCAATAAACACAAATTAGTAACATAGTTTTACGAATGAATAAAAACACAGCACATTAATACATTTATATATACTTACATGTGTAGTGTATGCATGCATGCATGTATGTAGTTGAGGAACATCCTCGTCGAACGCATGTAATATGTTGCTTATCGACACTTGTGTGTCGCTGCATTTTTTGTGGCCGCTGGGGTTGCATGTGCGTCCTTTTGAAACTAATTTTACCTGATGCTTAAGAATAAAACAACATAAAAACAAACACGAAGGATCAAGTTGTGCTACTTACTACTACTACTACTGGCCGTGCTGTAAGATAAGAAACAGACAGACGTATCATCATTAGTAGAAGGTACGTAAAGGATTTAAGCCGCTCTTGAGCCTTGGAAATATTATCTCTGATGGCATTTTCATGTTCGGCCTTTATTTAAATTCAAGTGTCAAATTTAATTGTTGCAACGAAAATAGTGCGCATTTCTGTAGGGAGAATGAGAATAAACCTTTTGTAACCTAAGTGTTGCGCTGCGTTATTAAAATAATAATTCATTATTATGAAACGTACGTATCTATTCACTATTATTGTGAACTTTATTCGAAGAGATATTTAGTCGCAAATGTCGAATGTGTGATTTATCTCCAAAGTTATTATGAAGTAAACATAAATTTGGATTTAAATAGTAACTGGTTTCTAATAGCAAATCTAATAAATTTCGTAAAATCACAATAAGAATAAGGGTTTGGGGATTAGGTAGCTATCCGGTATCGACAAGGCAGCAATTTTTTTCCAACAGGGATCAAGTGCCGTAATTAAGTGTGCGTTACGAAACAGAGCTGCCACTTATGTGTCGCTACTATTTTACTTAACTAGAACCATGTAGTTGGTGCATTCGGATGGATTCTTCCCACATTTACGTAAACAAGATTATCTGAAGCCCTAATCAAATAGCTTTCTCAAAGATATGTTCGCAGCTGAAGACTCTCAAGTGTCGAATTATTCATTGCATATATGTATGGCCATCGACGAAAAACAGGGTTATAACAAAAATTCCCAAGGGAACCCACCTTATTATTAGTGTAAGAGCCTTTTCGCTTTATGTGGCGAACAATACATGTACCTTCCCAACAAACATTTCGCCATAGAGTAATGCTGATAGTTTACTTCGTCGGGCTGCATCAAACTGCCTACAAGTAGCTATACACAGCTTCTTTGCCAGTTGCATTCTAAGCGAAATTTATGCTGACAAGATGTTTTATTATGTTCAAAATTAAATTATTTATTTAATCTATAGGCGGCAGTAGGAACAGTAGCAAGTAAAACTGCGAATAAAAATTCCTGGCACAATCTGCATAAAATTAAGTACGTACCGAGCGTATAAAGGCACATCGCTCAAGCAAGAAACGACAGAAAGTAAAGTCTCAAGATTGCGGATTTACGGTTTATTGTCATGTGTATGAGAATGTGTGCGAATCACGGTCACGTTTCGTAATGGCCCATTTGTATGTATGATGTGACAATGGCGGCTAACACGTCAAAGAATTAATTAATGTTGCATTATGCCGATATAAAGGGAAACTGTTTTTTTTATTACCAACTGGATCTGCATTTTAATAGTAGATTCGTTTAATTATTAATTTCGAACAGTAATGTTTGAACGTACGCTCGTATGATCGTGCACTGGTGTTTGTATGTGCGTGTGTAGAAAAACAATACTTGATGATTGATAATTAACGACCGTGGCCTAACAATGCTATGCTCTTAACATATCGTTTGTGTTGCAAATTTTATATGCCGTTTGAACCCAATACTATTTATCGATTCTACAATGTTCTCATTATAGAATCTCTTGTAGAAGCACTTTTTTGCTCCTACGTCTTTTTCTTGCTCGTAACTTGTTTACTAGGCTTTTATTTCACCACTAAGAATTGCTACTTTAGCGATGCGTTTATAAATGTTCATGTATTATATGAGTCTGCGCGTCATGATTTCCTAATTATGTTCTTTTTCCCACCGGAGATGAATTTGAATGAGCGAAACCATCAATTTTCAGCTGAGTGCTTTTTCTTTACATTAATTGTTACGTTCATTGTTTTGTGCAAGAGCCCAGACGAAATTGAATTGGATTTGCCAAGTAGTAGTGAATGCAGCCAACAGTCAAATTTACCATATAAGTACTTCATTTATTTGCTGAAATAATTTTACCGAGATATTTGATTAAAATGAACATTTTTGCCAACGCCACAATCAAAATAAAAGCACACCTAACCATTTATATGAGTAGTGACACAATTAAAGCCAATCCAAATCTCAAAAACATAAAGTTGCACTTTAGCGAGCAATCAATGTAACGGTCATATTTGTTCCAGACCAAAAGCGGAGCTCACCCGATATTGTTATTTTTATGATTTCGAAACTCAATTCGATACTGACACTCTTAAACGATTGAATGAACAGACATTAATTTTCCAGCATAAACCGTTTAGTTTCCATACAAATCAATTCTCCACGATTGGTCCACTTTATGACCGTACACACAAATTATGACAGGATTGCATAGTGGCAATATTAAATGGACTCTATAATAAATACCCTAACCTTTACTTTCAATGAGTTGATACCAAATTATAATGCAATATGGACACGGAATACTTTTTAAATTTGTACGCTTCAATGAGCAAACAATTATATGCTTATTCATTCCGTAATCAAATCTGCAGATATACCCATTTTAATATCAATAATGCACATTTGCATAATGAAAACTCGCGACAATAATTTAATTAAATTGTGCACTTATTATAGTTAATTTAAATGTATTGCTTAATACATTAGATTCAATAAGACGTGCAATCTAATTAAGTTAGTCGCGCTCAAAGTCTGGCTTAATGTACTTACATTATTACATTACATTATTGTGTAATAACAAATAATAATAATAAGAACATTAGGTTAATAAACAATGTTATCGTCGGTGATGGATTTAACGAATTAGTAAAATTGATTTTAATTGTGCGGGCCGGAGTAAACAAGATCTTTTGGTGTCGTGTGGGGGTCGTGGCCCCTCATCGCCGCGTCGTGGCGGACTAGCTGCCGCCTAGAATGCCATCAAAAGTGCTTCCTAATTAAGGTCCTTGTGATAACTCACGTTTTCCATGCGGATAAAGTGTCGCCTCTATGCGAACTTTCAAAATTGGCAAATATATCTTCTGCCTCTTTTTCCCTCCTTTATTTTCGATTCGCGGAAAGAATGTAAGCGTTCGCAGCCGGCTAAATTTACTTGTTTACCCAGAATCGCCCACGCATGCTTAATCACGGGGAAATGTTTACTACATATTGTATAATCCCCTATCGATGAGATTTAAACGATTTAGACTCAAAAAGCAACTATTTTCCGCCACTTGTATCTACATCATTAAACATTTATAACGGCGAACAATAAAGAAAAGCCTTAAAAAACAATTCGGCTAATCACTTTCAGAAAAAATATTTTTTACTTCGCAAATTGCCGCTTTGTCTGACCCTTATTAATACGACACCTTTTAAGCCAGACATAATCAATCACCCCGTATCATTTATATACTTATTTAATTACGGCTCACACTGATCATCAGCAAGCAACAGAAAAAGGCAAAAAAGTGTCTGCTACTAACGAGTATCGATCCCTTCTTTAATTACTTATTTTCCAGACGGGAATTAATATAAAAGTTTAAAAGTATAATAACTATTGCCACTTGAACCCTGCCGCAAGCTTATTTCCATTAAGTAAATATTGACAGGGATGCACTTGTACTACCTTTTCTTGGATTCATATTAAATTTCGCTCTAAACTTTGCTGATTATAAGATTTTCCAACTTGAAACTATTCGAGCCTTTTTTAAATTGGAAAATGGAGACTCTTTAAACCCTGCAAAAAGGAATTTTATTAAACTTTAAAATCAGAATTTTCTGAATATCCTATCGAAAGAAAACCATTATTGCCCGTCCGCTGGCTGGTTTTTACCCCCAAGGACATGAAATTATTTGTTTACATTGTATGTTATCGTGTCACGACACTTCAAATAAATTCCTATTTCGCAGTAATAAACAAGTGAGGAAAATGTAAGTCGACTGCAGGTCTTATGTTTGCCTACGTTATGAGGATGTAGACAAACACTTAAAATACATGTACACATGCACTTTTCACCCTCGGTACATACGTGAACCCTCTTGCCGATTCTTGATATGCAGCGTGGCTATAATACGGTATAAGAGCGAGCCAGAGCACCCTCTCGCAGCATCATTTCTATTACATCATAAAACTTCCGATTCTGAAGCTTGTGCTTCAGAAACTAAGCGTAATGAAATTTTAAATCGATTCCACTAGCAGACACTTACTAATTCAATTACCTCAGCGGATTCTTTTTTATTCTTAGTTTATTTATGCAAATTGCTCCGTGTTCTTACACCAACCTCATTGCATTTAACTAATATGCTGCCATATTGCCGCCTTGACGTTTTAACGCGCCAACGTAATCTTTTTTATTTTCCGCTCGATTTACATATCATCGACTCCATACTCGCACTTGTTTTAAACAACAAAAACACATTAAGTATCGTTACGTTGAGGTGAAATTGAAATAAATGCGCGCGAAGAGCGTTTCTTTAGGGCCTTTGGAGCTTAGTAAATACATATACGCTTGTTTCGGGTGTACTGCAAAGAGAATCGTAATTGTCAACAGAATGAAAATGGCCTTCTTTCATAATTTTAGCACACTGTACGTAACAGTGCTCAAGTTTAGGTACAATTTCTCTTATGGTCCCGTCCGAAATAAATAAGTATTATCATTAAATCAAGCGGGGAGTAATGCAGAAGAAGCGTTTTCGTGTTGTTCGCGTAAACAGGAATGTACGGGCGAGAAAGGGCTTTATCACGTATCAAGTAGGATCGTATCGGGGCGTTGTAATAATATTAAAGTGAACGCGTCTCATACAGCGTAAATTGTTTTTTATATTTTTATTTACGGCAAGATCAGGTATCAATTTTATGTATACATATAGACTCTCTGGTACCCGAAGACGATCGCTTTCTTCCTTCTCTCTTTTTGGGCGATTCATTTTTTCCTCTTGTACTAAGTGGCATAAAATTTCATGTTACTAATGGTGTTTGCTTGTTCGAGCTACTTTTTATCTCGATAGTGTCGGAATACAAAAGAAAATTTTTAATAATCACGAGCAA
>JARJDY010053852.1:0-10365 GCA_030264615.1 Cypha longicornis
AGTTTTAATAAAGTTTTTAGCTTTGGTCAAATGTCATTGAAAGTTTGTATTCTTGTTAAAACCTGATTGTCTACATAAGTTTTTAGTGAAGTCGTAAGTCGTTAGAATTCATCCAATCAAATTACGAATGCTTTGGGATTGCTTTGAATTTGGCTCATGGCTTTTAATTGGTCGTTCCAAAGTCAGTTTTAAAAGTTGAAGTTGAACCAACTCTTAAAACTGCTCCTTGCGACCATTACGACTGCAATTCTAACCTCGAAATTGTTAAAACTGAAAATTGCGACTGAAAACTTAAATTATGCTATTGCAGTTGCCTACATCTGTAGGCGTTTGTTTACAAACATCGACTGGTTCAAAAAAATCCGCGTGGAAATTCCATAGATAAAAAAAATAACCGAAACGTTATTGTTCTTAATTCCAAGCAGTCTCTTCCCCAACTGTTCCATTTTCTGTAGACAACTGGTTTTGTTCAAATGCATTAAATTGCGTGTCCGCCCGTCTGTCAGTCATACTCACATATGTCAAACGGTTCAAACTGTCGATGCTCGACGGTTGGTCTCAATCTCAAGTCGTCTGCACCAAAAAATTTTAGAGATTTTATCTTAGCAAAAGCTTTTTTACCAAGTTCAACATGAACCCTATCCCTGATTTACTAAATTCAAGAGGTACAAGTCAACCAGATAACTTAGAAGAAATAGCAAAAGCATGTGATCAATATGAGGAAGAAATGAAGAATACCCTTGAGAAATTGAGAACTCTTAAGTGTGAAACAACCCAAATGCTTCATAAAAAATTGGAAACATTGAGAGCTCTGAAAATCAAGGCTCAACAGATTACATCCCTTAGGAATGATATTAGCATAGTGGAAAAGAAAAAGTCTGATTTGCTTAAAGGTAAATGCAAAAAAAGTTGATTATAATTAATAATGTTGGTTTTATTGGGAAATATCATTTACATTTTAATTTGTGACCACGTGTGTATCACGAATGAAAATCTAAGAATAGAAAAGAGCATATAGTAGCACTTAGTACTTAGTTTTATTGCCTAAAGAAGTTTTAAATAAATAGAACGAATTGTCGCATTTGAAACTATTTGTATTTTGAATCTTTGTCCAATTTCCCAATAGAACCCACATTAATAGTCAAAATATGAACAAGAATAATAAAGAAATAAATAATCTAGGTTGATTATGAATCGTAATAAAATTCTTTTAGGCATAGATTCTGCAGAGATTCATAAACTATTTGGTCTGTATATGAACACTTATGATATCAAAATTGAAATTAAATCCAGACTTGAAAATAAATGCACAATACTTTTGCTGTATTTCAAAGAAAATTCACGGATTGTGAACTTTCCAGTACTTTTCCATGTGAATGAGAAGCTTGAAATTACTGATGTTCAAGTAACACATTTACCAAATGTAAAACTTCCAAATTGGTCTGCCCAAGGCACTGATACATTGTTTGAAGAACTTAAGGCATTGATGAAAAATTTTCTTAAAGATAAGGGAGGTAATAATAATGATAGTATGTACTTATAAGTGATATAAAAAAATTATTTTTTAATAAATAAATTAAGAATAAGTCATGAAATAAATATGGAGATAAATAATATGCTGTTTTGCTCCTTTTATTATTTTGATTATGAAAGTTAGCAGAGCCTTAGTTTGGTACGGCAGTCACTAATTAAAACTGCTTGGATATAGTTCGTCAAGACTATCCTAAAAAAAATACCCAATTTGCGTAGATCATTCGAAATAAAGACCATTCGTCCATTCAAATCTCGAACTTGGGGTGGGAGCAAGTACGAGTCGAGTCAGCCATCTTGATTCTCGCTGCAGCTGCGAGTAAATCATGCGAGACGCGAGCCTAGTCTCTGGCCTAGTCTCGTTCTCTTGTACCCAAATCAGAGACGGCTGGCCAAGCCCCGCAAAACAGACAGTTGTCGATTGTCAAACTTCAAAATTTGACATTTGACCGATTTGTTGTGTGACAGGTGACTTTGAGTGTCTTTCAAAAATTCGTTATTCCAAAAATGCCGACTGCTTTCTGTTTCCAAACACGCGAAACACATAAACTAAAGTGAAATAAATAGTTCCGGGCATACATAAACAGCAAAAGTATTAAGAATGGCTCTCTCAGCTCCAAGTACACCCAAGACAATTTATTCAACCCCAAGACGAAAAGCCCTTATAAACAATGGCCAAACACCAGAATGCTTCAATAAGGTAAATTTTGGAACTCCGCAGTCATCACTAAAACGACGAAGCTCTCGGGAAAAATTCGATCATGAATGCAATCTCACAGTGGCTGTAAGAATACGCCCGATGAATATTCGAGAGCTCACGCATGTTGGAACTGCAAATGTAGTCAAAGTAAAAGGACAAGAAATACTGATGCGATCAAATCAGATTGGAGGCCAAACCAATTTCGACCATATATTTCAATACGACCACGTATTTCATTCCTGTGATGAGGAAAGTGAAGAATATGCAAGTCAAGAAAAAGTATTTGATGCAATGGGACTGCCATTATTGAATTATGCTTTCCGAGGATACAATGCTTGCTTATTTGCTTATGGACAGACTGGTTCCGGAAAAAGTTACAGCATGATGGGGCCAAATGCTACGAATTCGACACATTTGGATGAACATAGTGGAATAATACCCAGATTTTGTGAGGAACTCTTTAAAAGAATCTCTGAATTGAGAGAAGGATCTAGTGCGAGTGTGGAAGTCAGTTATTTCGAAATTTACAATGAAAAAATTCACGACTTGCTGGCTGTCAATTCGAGTACCACAAATCAACAGAAAGTTGCCTTAAAAGTTAGAGAACACCCCGTTTGGGGTCCTTACGTCGTCGACTTGAGTGTGCACACAATCTCAGACATTAAAGATTTGAAACATTGGCTCTTGTTGGGAAACAATAATCGAGCAACTGCTGCTACGGCAATGAATGAAAAGTCTTCCAGGTCCCATAGCATATTTTCCATTGAGATTACCATTGCTGACACTAATACGGACACGGATTCGTCACGTAGAAGTAAAATTAGCTTAGTGGACTTGGCTGGAAGTGAGAGACTTGTTGGCTCTTTAAATAATGAGGAAAAACTTAGACAAGGAGTCAGCATTAATAAATCGCTGTTGACTTTGGGAAAAGTTATTTCAGCTCTGGCGGAACAAAAGCGGGGTTGTCAGTTTGTCCCTTATAGAGATTCGGTTCTGACTTGGCTTTTAAGGGTAAGAAACAAGCATAAAAAATATTTCACTAATAAAATCAATGATATTGAACGCTGTTGTTAATTATTTTGTCAATTGCTACAGGAAAGCCTCGGAGGAAACTCATTAACTTCAATGCTCGCCACAATAACACCGGCCTCAACTAACGCTGATGAAACTTTGGCCACTTTGAGGTATGCATGTCAAGCGAGGGCGATTGTGAATCGCGCTCGAATAAACGAAAGTCCCCACGATAAGCTAATCCGCGAATTGAGGGCCGAAGTGGAGCGTTTAAGAGCGTTACGACAAGATTACGAACGAAACTCGATCGGATCCATCATCAACATTAGCGATTCCATGGAGCAGGAACAGGAAATGGACGATCTGAGAGTCAAATTGGTTGCGGCCGAAGAGAAATTGCACAAGGAGCAGATGAGCTGGGAATTGCGATTCATGGAGAGTCGCGAACAACAGTTACGGGAATTGGCGGAAGCGGAAAAGAGAAAGGAAGAATTGGAGTCGCACCTGAGAGTGATGAAAATTTCGGAGGCTGATGTTAATTTAGTGCCGTATCAATCAAATTTTCTGGAAGAATTGGAAACAGTTCTTGTGGAAAACGGCGGTTGCCAAAATGAGAACGAAAACAGTGCGAAAAAGCTTAGCAAATATGAAATTAGTACAAATGTAAAGCAAATGTTTGAGGCAATGAATAATCTACGACCAACTGTTGACGAGTTGGATGACAATATTAAGTTATTGTACGCTCGGATCAATAAGTTGCTTCAATCGTTTGAAACGGCGCTTAAAAACAGCATAAATACCAAGAAAACAGTTACGTTTAAATTGTAATTGTTGCCGCAACTTTTCTATAGATTTTTGCAAAAATATGAATTCAGAACTTTTAAAATTTTATCTTTGAGAAATATTTGTATTAGCTTTTTCACTATTTACCAATTTAAATGATGAAAAAAAGGCTTTACAATCAACAATTTGCGTCAAATAATTTTTAAAAAACAAAGTTTATGAATGGCAAACCAATAAAATATGTATTTCGAAAGTCTATTGAAAAAGCGGAATTTGGTAGCGTTTAAGAAGTTTTTAATTGAACATTTTTATACATTTGTTTTAAATTTACAATATTTTAGTTATTGTTTTCTTAATTTATTTTTCCTCCAACTATGTAGTTAGTAGATTGTACACTAATTTAGTTAGATTTTCATAATAATCATTAGATTAATCAAAATAATCCTCAATGTCAATGTCGGGATTCAACAGTTCCTCTTTGTACATGGACAAATCAATTTGGTTCAGAATTAAATTTTCGCAAGTTTCCTCCAAGTCTGTGTCGCCAATTAGAACGGCGCCTTGCAGTTTGTGATCTTTCAGTACAAATTTTATGTATTCCAATCCTTTGGTCATCCTCATTAGGATCTCATAATCTGTACCCAATGTCTGACCGTTGTACAGTCCCAAAAGAACCACTTTGTACCCAAACAACTTTGTAGTGTGGGTAAACAATTCGAAACAGAAATCCTGATAAACGAGTTCGTTATTGCGTCTACCTGCCATGCATTTGGCCGCATAAGAGCCCATTTGACGAGCTTGCGTCCACAATTTCATCGGAAACCATTGGGGGGCAAAGGACCAATTGGGCGTGCACAAGTCCCCAGCGACGAAGACGTTTTCAACGGAACTCTGCATGTACTCATTAATCAGAATTCCTCCATCAGAAGATAATTCAAATATTGAGGCGAAATATTCCGATCGCGGATTAACTCCCGTTGCGGAAACTACGAAATCGCATTTTATGGATTTTCCATTATTAAGGACAACAGTTACTGCTTTGTCATGTTCAGGCTCATGTAACATTGTTATTTCGGCAATTTCAGCCTGATAATGAACTTCAACATCTTCGGGAATTTTTAAATTGCCCTCAATTTTCAAACTTTTGTACCAGTCGGGTCCTAAAGCAGCACCCGACTTCCTGATTATGTTATCATCACTCTCATAACGCATTCGTTTCGATGTTTTCTCTTTATCATCGTTGTGCACCTTTTCCAATTTGTCTTTTAAAAACTCGGCAGCTCCTGGGTCGATAAATGTTGCTGTTATGTGTTTGTCCTTAATAACCCAATGGAGTTTCACGTTTTCTATTTTGTAAACTAATTCAGACGCGATTCCTCCATTTCCAACAATTACAATTTCATTCGAATGCCGCAATTTGTTTATAAAATATTCTACAGAATCAGTGTCTCTTATTCCAATAACTTGAGGAATATTTGCTGCTTGATCAATTATTTTTGGACTGGCCCCTAGACATAGACACAAGTAATTATACTTTAATGTTAAATTCCCTTTGGTGTGAACCAAATTTTTTTCTGTTTGGACCCTAACAAGAGCATCATGAACCACTTTTATATTGGGGCATTTCTGCATTAAAACATTTACATGTTGCTCTTTAATCTCAAAATCGGAAAGCGTCTGAGTGATAGCATGTAAATTAGTAACTGATTTGATTAAAGCTGACTCACTTAACAAAATGATATTGCAATTAGGTTCATAAAAACTAAGGGTTTCTGCACATGTAACTCCTGCAATTCCTCCACCAACTACTACAAATGTTGCTTCCATTCTCAATTACTTTCCTCCTGCTTATTATAAATCGTGTAATCATAGGTTCTAAAAGGCACATCAAATGTAATCAGTCCTAAATCCCTGGCTCGAGCTATTGCAACAAGTAATTGTTCATGTTTTTTCTGACATAAACCTGTCTTGGAGTAACTGAGAACACTGCCTGTGTGAGGACAAATAAATTGCTGCAGTAAGCCGACGTTTTGTTCCGATAAAACTAGGTACTCGTCTCTACAAATGGGGCACGGATTTCCAGTGGAAATTTTACCATAGCGGATGCATGTCTTTCGAGTCTTCTTTGGTGGAATAGAGCCTTTGTGATTTCGCCTGTACAAATTCCATACAGGCCCGTCGCCGTATGTCTCTTTATAGGCTGCACTTTTTAGGTATTCAATACTTGTTTCAACAGGAATCACTTCAGATCTATCGAGGGATATTCCAAGTAATGTAGTTAATTTTTCAGGGGGCTTTAAACTGCCGCACAGAGGCGCTTTTGTGTAAAGTAAATTGCGGTTATTTATGGAGATCTTTTCGAAATTTTTGAGGAGCTTTAATGTAAGCATTATATTTAAATTTGCTTCTACTATATTTTTAAAATTTCGTGCTCGTAATGTTATTGCGGCTGAATTTACTTCGCGGCCATGCGGATGCGGCTTGCGCAACCCAATATGCTTTATTGCGCGTGCGCACGCAAAGCAGTAATTTTTTTTGGTGATTTTGTCCGTCATGGTGTTAATACTATTTAGGGAGAAACCTAAGTTACTAAATAATGAGGACACTAGAACGTCAGAGTAGGGGTATCCATACGTCAGAGTAGGGGTATCCATCTATGCGGCAATGCGTAGGACTGTTTAAAATCATTACCGCAGATGCACATTCCTTCATCCACTCTGAGAGCATCTAGAGATCTTAATTTTTAATCATGTGTTAATTCGATTTTAACTCCAACCCTGTTTTAAAATGTAAACACATATAGTCACCCTCAAACAACATTCTACTTTTGACCGCTTTTGACCGTTATTTTGTTCAAGTTTTACTGTCTGTTCCTCAATGATTTTTGGGAGTGAACAGAACACTATTTTCTGCTCATAAAGCATTCTACAAGCATAAACGCGGCGAAAATAAGTTAGAGACAGTGGAAATATAATATTAAATTATAATAATATTCGTACCAAAAACTAGTGTTCTCTTGGTCTCATGCATGAAGCATGATTTGTCAATTCTTTTCGTAAACAAACAACCATTCTCTTTCCATGGTTAAAAAATACCTAGTGTTTACTTATTTGTCGTAATTTACAACTAATAAGTAAATAGTTTCAATAAAAAATAGAGTGTATTAGGAGTGAAAAACCAACGCATATGATAATTGTTAACGTAGTCCTACGTTTCTTGAAAGCATCCGCCTTCAAACTACGTATGTTGGCAACACTTTTCCCCCACAAGCCTCGACCAATCGATACGTCCGTGAACAACTAACGCGATCTCCCTGTCTCCCTCTCTCAATCTTTCCCGTCATTTCCGTTTCTGCATGGTTGGCGAGAAGACGTAGATAGCTTCTCTCGTGCAAAAATTCTCATCAAAATTCTATTCGAAAAGATAAAACAGCGTCATAATTTTTACGATTACCAATTGCGTTAACGATTAGTAACATTAGTTGATATCTTTGACTGTATTTATTTCATTCAGTTTGAAATATTTGTTGTAATTTGACTACAATTCATATTTTGTCCAAGAGACAACGTCATGGGGTCGGGGCGTTGGTCGCCTTTGTGACGAACAAAGACAATCGGCCATTTTTCATTGCAAAGCGAGATATCAATGTAATCATCACATTACTGCGATATCCGGGAACTTTCATAAGAAAGAATCTTGAAAGAACTATTATGCTTGTTAATTTACTGGTTACATCATCATCATAATTTGTGTGCGCATCTGGATACTGGATCTAGTCAAAATGGTAAGGACCCTTCACTCCTTGTATATATATACTAAAAATAAAGCTCTGCGTATGCGTTTCTTTTATTCGATTTCTAAATTTAAAAACATAGCATTCAATTATGTTGGCTGAAGCGAAGGCGCTTCAGGAAGTCAGTCCGTCCGTAAAGGGTTACGAGATTTTATTGCGTCTCCATTTTATTGATTCTGTTGGCTCGGCCGCCATCTTGCTATGACGTATTCAATAAGCGAAAGCGCCTCGGGAATGAGGAATGCTAATGGTTCAGGCCAATTAACTCGCTAAACAATTTATAAGCTTTCTAAATGTAATCATTCCATGCTTTACTTTATTATTTTTTCCGTTTATAAAGTAGTCGTTTTCGTCGCTCAAGGTCTTGCGTTTAAATATATTGGTAATTTTTTTCCAACAAAAAGTTTAACAGGAAGCATTAAAAACGACAATAGTTACTGAATATTCATTAACCTAAGCTTCAGTTTCCCGAATACGTTCCGCGTGAGTTATACTCGCTTCGTTTGCGTCCTGAACACTCGTGCGTAAAATTGAACTTTCGTCATTTTGTACTGTAAAAAGCTGTAACCCAAATATTGTCATTTACTTATTTTTTGTAGCCGAGAATAGATCCGCAGCAATTACTTAATTGCCTCCAAGTCCTCTTAACGCCCAGCGGAGGCATTTTATCCAAGAATGAGGTCCAGAGATTAGCGAAGTAAGCTTACTTTGTTAACTAATACAATTTTAATTCTCAAAGTTAGAAAGTCTTTAATATTTATTAATTCTTGATCCGATTGTTTTCCAGTTTGATGACTAAGTTTTCCAAGAAATTAGTCAGCAAATGCATTTATGTGCTCATTTTGAAAAACACTGATAAACACTTACTTGGCGCGTTCATGGGTGAAGGAGGTTGGAATCTGGTACATTTGTGGCTACAAGATGCCCATCTTAACAAGAACTGGGCTCTGGTGGCCGAAATTTTGGAGCTTTTACTAATCACTCCCGTAGATGTTGAGCGGTTGAAGATGAATAATATGCCGAAATTGGTCAAGGGGCTGACAAAACGCGACGATTTGCCTGGTAAGATTTTAAATACTTTTTCTGAAATTAGCTTGAGAATTTTTGTTGGGGAGGCATATGATAGTAACGTTAAAAAATCAATTTAGGTATTCAAAAACTAGCCTCCACATTGGTTGAGGATTGGCTTGTTATAGTAAAAGATGTTACCAAAGCAGAACAGGCAATCCTTGCAAGAACAGAACAGCAACAACAACAGCAGTTGATTCAGTTGCAACAGCAGCAGCAGCAGATCCCTGTTGAAGCGCAAGAAGTCAACGTGGAGGGTAGCAACGACGACGACGCCATGGAGGTTGACGAAACAATAAACTCTGATAATAATACTATTGTTAGTGAAAATGGTGTAGATACTACTCTTAGAATTAAGTTTGTTAGGGATGGGAAAAAAGTGATTAGTAGGGTTGTAGCAATAAGAACTAATGATAATATTACTAGTATTTCCGCACCCGTTACTACCACTGACAATCATGATGAAATTGCTAAAGGTGCTGACAAGGAAAATAGTGATAAAAAAGACAGCAACAAAATTGTGACAAAAAAATCTAGTAGTTCCAGTAGCTCGGCGAGAAAGAGTTCCAGTTCTAGTGATAAAGATAAGTCACGGGACAAAACGAGAAGCAGCAGTCATAGCCATAGTTCTAGTAGTAGCAGCAGAAGCACCAGTAGAGATAAAGATCGCGATAGGCATAAAAGCAGCAGCAGTTCGTCGTCCAAACACCGAAGTAGCAGTTCCTCCAGTAAATCCAGTAGCAGTAAAGACAAAAAAGATACGAAAGAAAAGCAGGCTGAAAAAGATAAAGACACTCTGGCTAAACTGAAACCACAAACGTTGGAAAAGGTCGGTAGAATACCGAAAAAGACTGAGGATAAGTCAAAAATCAAAAAGGAAGAGGACAAAACTGAAAAGAAGAAACCTTCATTTTCGGTTGAAGTACGAAGGAATAGCGAAGAAAAGCCCAAAACTGTGAAAGTCTACAATTCGAAGATGCGAAATACGGGATTGCTGGAAGAAGTGAAACCGCCGCCACCAAGATCTGCAGCTAAAAAGTCGCCTGTCCCTTTGCCATCTGTGATACCCACCAAACGGCCTTCCCCTGTTCGAGATTCGATTCCACCGCCAGAGAAAAAGTCGCGTCTAACGGATCCAGAAAAAGGAATCAAATTGATTCCGCCCAAACCAAAACGTAAGTTCATTTTTCGCAAAAACTTATGCTCTTTTATTTTACAGGTACAAATCGTTGTGAAAGAAATGGCTCCCAGGCAGCAGCCTTTTCGGGACTTCTTCGAGCAATTTTTGTGTTATTTTAATTTTAAATCTCTGTTTGGGTTGTTTTAAACTATTGAACTATCGAAAATCGAAGATTCTCGTGGTGAGTGCGGCACACACACAGTACAAAGGATTCGGCAACGCTGAAAGTGACGTATAACATTTTATTATCTTTGGTTTACTGACGTTAGAAAAACTAAAGGTTTTTACCAACTAAAAAAA
>JARJDY010053879.1:0-10104 GCA_030264615.1 Cypha longicornis
AACAGGCAAGGAAAAACTCGTAAGCTTTTTAATAAAGCCAGAGCCTATTCTCTACTAGGGTCGCGCAAAGTCGATAGAAACAAGGTCGAGCAACTAAGGGACTCCTCCGGCGAACTCACGGTCACGGATGAGGAATCGCTTGCTGTTCTTGCTGTATGCCAATTCCCACAGATGACGCGCGGCCCTCCTAGGACTGGAGCATCGCTTGGAATTCGCAGAAGTGTATGACGAAGCGCTATGCTTCTCACAAACCCAGAGGACACGACTTGGACGATAAGTACGTTTGAGCCGTATAAGTCACCTGGACCAGACAAAGCTTATCTGGCTCTTCTGCAAGAGGGCGGCAGACCTCTAGTCACCACACTGAGCATCCCTTTCACCTCATCGCTGGCTTTGGGTTACATCTCAGTAGCATTGAGAGGAGCAAAGGTTGTCTTCATTGCTAAGCATGGGCGACCAGCGTACAATATGTCAAAGGCTTTCCGTCCCATAAGCCTAACGTCTTTTTTCTTAAAGCCTTTTTTTGTAGTGCCTTGTGATGATCTCCTTACTTAAAGGATTGGGTGATATCCGGATCAGGGTTTTTTCCTACGCCGGCGACCTGCCTCTGTTTATTAGAGGCCAGTTTCCACAGACTACGTGTGACCGTCTAGAGGATGGACTGCGGTGCGTGGAAAACTGGTTCAGGGATCAGGGTGTGAATTTAAAGCCCGACGAAACTAAACTTGTGTGCTTTACCCGCAAGAGGACCAGAGGTACTGAGGGCTCCCAGGCTCTTCGGGAGGCAACTCTCGTTTTGTAACTTAATCAAGTATCGGTAGGTCAATTTTGACGGCTTTACTGAAAACCCACATCACCCTGCGGACCGGCAATGCTCTATGCTTTCACTGGACTCTCAGGAGATGGTTAGGATCTACCTGGGGCCTGAGACCTTCCGTCATTAAGGCGCTTTACAACCGTTGCGTGGTGACGATGGTGTTCTATGGGGCTATCGGCTAGTGGCCAGCTGTATGCGGAGCCGGCAGAATGAGAGAACTGTCGCACATCCAGCGGACATACACACATAAATTCGACCACTAGGAAACTACCATAGTGAAGAATTTGAAATGCGGTCGTTATTTTCGAATTTAGTTGTGTATTGGTTTTAAAATAGGTGGCGTAAGCAAGTTTCATGCGGTGTCAGGTGTTGCAGGGAATTTTTACGTCACTACCTGCTGTTAGTTTTTGTTGAGAAAGATAAGCCCAATACAGATTGATTAGCTGTTAAAAAAAAGAAGCCTCCAACCTTATTTCAGACATTTTGTGGTTTTCGCTAATTTCTTGTAAGGCTATGAGGCTTGTGAATCTGGTTGCTTTGATTCCGTTATTTCATAGTTCTCCTTGCCGCTTTCTCATTACTCGCGGACAGATTGGCTTGTGTATGTACAATTCTGAATTTATTGAGTCGCGTGAGCAAACTCTCTCGCCTGTAACGGTATTAATGGATGCTACTGCGACTGCGAGCGAATGCTGACCTTCCGCAGCCCAAGCTTAAATGTCAGCATCGACACTCTTTGTACTGGCAGCTGCAACTTTACTTGCAGAACGCTGCCAATAATACTTTTCCACAGGTAATAATAGATATCAGCAAATATTTTCTCCCCTGAAATCCTAAAGTGAGGGTCATTATCGTGAGGATGTGATCATATGTTAATGATTCCATTCATGTCCAAGTACAGATTGTCGAAATCTGGGAGCTAAAAGTTTACGAAATTTAATATTTTGTTAATGTTTTTGAGGTTAACTTGCCTGATATTCTTTTACCAGCTCGCTCAAACACAAATAACGTTCACTAATGAATCGAAAAAATTTCGTCGCCCCCATTGTTGCAGTTTCTTTTTTACCGAAAACGCTATGCTTTCTGAGAACGTAAATAAAGAGAAAAATATTGGATGAACTTATTTAACGGGCAAAGCATCTAAGTCAAACGCGCGGCCATCATTATTTCTTGCTTGGCCACGCCGTCAAAACATTAGCGGCCGTTGTGTGAACTAGTACCGCTTGACGGGACATTAAATTGTTTGTAAAGTATGAAACACACTTTCTGTGTCTTATTGAAACAATTTATGCGTATTTATTTGAATTTTAAGGCTTATTTATAGAAAAACATTGATTAAATATGAAGCCGACAAAATATAAATTTCGATACTTTTCCCTACTTTTCGGAACGCAACTTACGCAACGTATTAAATCGTCCAGCTTGTAAGTGTTGAGACAAGACAACGGTCGGAGAATCTGGGTAAATTTTCCCGGAGGGAATATAGCTATTTTTATATCTAGGGGTGAAACAACGCTCTTGTTCACTAAGGGAGCAGTGAACTATAGTGGTTTCTCCCCAAGGTATTCATGTGATACGCCCAAAAGTAACCAGATTAAAGCCTTATCAATAAAGATTCAAAAATAAGGCTCGATTCAGCGACTAGACCGTGTCATTCCGATTTCTTCTTAATTCTGTTAACGATCCATTTTCCTGAGATTCTCCAGTCATATAGAAAATTTGTCGTCAACCTGATGGGAAGTGTCCCATAGCTCTCTTTTAATACTTCAAAATCGGCTTCGTTATTTCACAAATTAGCTGTCAGTTTCAGTGAGCGAGTTGACTTTAATTTGTCCCTAGGGTAAAAATGAATCATTGTTGCTCTGGGGGAAAAATGCAAAACAACTTTGCTCATTGACATTGACAATTACTCATTTAAATGGATGGAAGTAATTAATTATTAATTAATTTTTTTCCTAGGGAAGAAAATAAATTAATTCCCTCCTTAATTTTTGTCCATCTACTCAGATGGGCAAAAACGGAACGTTATCCAACTCGATTTGTCGTGATAGAGGGAAGAAATGGACTACTTTCTATCAAGTTGACGACAAAATAATTTTCTATTTCACCAATTTCTGTACAAAATGCTTTCAAGAATAATGTAATTTCTCCTTTCATTTGCATGTAAGGATTTCCATATTTTAGGTTTCTCTTCTCTTAAAACCCGAAAGTATCAAATCGTTGAGACATTGTTGTATAAAAAAGTTATGCACAATATTGATTAAATCAGTCATTAAAATTGAAAAACCAAGGCTATATGCAATTAAATAAAGTTTTATAATCAAATCTGGTATGTCGCCTCAAACAAGGTCTTTAAGTCATGATATATTAGCGAAGTAATATAATTAGTGTTTTCATTCATTTAATAGTAAATTTATTATAATAATACGCTTATTGCCGACTTCGCTACAATGCTTCTACGCGTGGCTTGATGTCACAAGTATTGCTCAATAATAATTGTTAAGGGTACACTTGCGAAGTTGTCCATAGTTACTACAAAAGTAGCTGTACGGAATTGGCTCATTGTTATAAATAAGTAGGTAGTGTTAAAAAACTTTTCCGTAGCATGTATTAATTGAATTAAGCATTTTTATTAATGTACATTGCGTCTCGAGGAGTCGAGCGACAACCTCAATAGACTGCGGTCCAATAAACAAGTGTGTCCTTAGGGACTTTAATGTAAGTACAATTATTAATTTAATGCACAAAAAGCAAATCATTGCCTAACATCAAGAGCGTTACGAGGTGGTTTAAGCCCCACTCTTACCCCAACGTAACATTTGGCGGAGGCACCGTTCTTAAGATTCTCAGTCGATTTAATTTAATTTTTTTGTTCGGTGCAACACTTGATGTTTTGTCAAATGATTCGTTTTTTGTTTTTCTAATTTTTTAATTTAATAGACGTTTGTAACTTGAGCAAGTAAATTTAATTTTAAACTTTATGAAGAGTGAATGTTGCTTAAAAGTTGTTAATAATTTAGGACATTTTGAATAAGTAAGAAAATTATGGATGATTGTATGAAATGAGTGAACTTTACATGAAAAGAGAAGTTGCTGAATTATTGCGATGCATGTGAAGCGTCCCAGAGTATGGACAATAAAGAGTTACTGAAGATTTATGAAGATATAAGTTTATGAAGAGTCCCAGTGTTTGGACTACAATGATGATTATGAAGATACGAATATTATGAAGAATATAGAAACCTGCGTAAAATAAGTCGGGAAGAATAATGCATTTATCGTTGGTACGTTACCGCGAAGAGTATCATGAAGCGGACGCTTAAATATATCTGCATTAAAATCCACATTCGTATTTTTTCGATGTTTCTTGCACCTCCTTATCACCTAGCTGCGCGAAAGGATTGTACGACTATGCCATGTTCTGGTCATTTTTGGTGTGCTCGATCTTTCGGCCTCGTGAACTTGAGCTGTGCGCCCGTGATTGGTAATGCTCTTATAATTATTTAAACTGTCATTAATGTCTGCTGTTAGGTACGCCGCTTAATTTGGTGCCCGCAATTAAATTCATACGCAAAATTATCTTGTATTTAGGTCTAAAGATTACTGTGCGATAACGTGTGTACTTGTTCACAATAAAACCTCGTTTGTGATAAAAAGATGATTAAAATTGATTTGGGCACACCTTTCTGGCGAGCACAGCACCTAGGCAGATTAACCGTTCTGCTACATCCTTTGGCGTCCAACAACGTGGGGCCCAGGAAGCGAGGATCTGTGACAGAGTTGCCATCTTGGATAAGTGTTAAAAGTCGTTATCAGATCATCTTATGATATACACAAAATGCAGGGAAAAGATTTGCCAACAAAAAAGCAGAACGCTAAAGGTGCAGAAAGAAACGTAAATTCGCTGCAAACTCCAAGAATTAAAAATCCAGTGACGAGAAGTGCGGATGCCTCCGATTCATCTTTGGTTGAGCATTGTATCGCGGAAAGTCCCGAGCGTTCGCAGCTCACTTCGCAAGGAACACCTGTGGCGACTGCGGAGGAGCCTTTTCATCAAAACTTGGGGCAAATACGGCATTCCGTAACTTCAGTCCATAATTTGTTAGGTGAAAAAAACATTAACAACCTCCAATTTCAAATTTGCAGTAGCATCAAGGAAAACTGGCGTTCAAGAGCGAGAATTGAATCACCTAAAGTATCCTTTGCGGAGATTACACCAGAGGGGAGCTTCTACCCTGGATGGCATTATGCAGTTGCGCCAATCCCGGATTCCGTAATGTGGAGGTCATGGCAAAATCCACCGGGCCAGCAACCACAACAAGCAGCGTACGCAGCACCGGTTCCACCATTCGGCCAGTTGACCGCCGCTGGACATCAAGTCATGGGAATGACGAGTTTTGCAGCGCCGCCGCTACATGTGACGTCCCCGCTCGAGGCACCACGTCCGACGGCGCAACTTGCTCCGCGTCAGGCGCATATCCACGGAGTTCCTTTGCCGTCGGGGTCCAAGTCGTCGCAGCGCATACCGCCGACGATGATGACTATCCTACCTCCTACTCAGCCAGTTGCGTTAGCGTCCACAGCACTAGCGACGCCGTACGTGAGAGTACCTCGGAGCGACCGAGTACGCATCACAATTCTGCGTTCGTTAATATGGACATCCCATTGCGCGCTCATAATTTCATTGAGCCTCAGGATAATTATTAACAACCTGACGAATTAAATGTAATAAATGTAATGCAGGCAGCAGAAATCATAAAGCACCTACGTACTTTTAGTTGCAATGAATTACTACCAATAACTTTTTTGAAAAATTTATTTAATATTATTAAAATATCATTGAAAGTTGTTCAAGCTATGATGGTTTTAAATAATCATTTTTTCCCGATTTTGGAATAGCAACAAACAAATAGAGGTGCGAAGAATTATCGAATGCGGTACTTATAAACCACACCTTAACGGTAGTATGACTGCACATTTAGAGAAATTGTTAACTATGGCGCTTTTTCTGTAGCCTCCATATCATGAACATCACTTATTTAGTGCGATATTTCCCAAGTAATGTTGTTTCGTCTTTGACTCTAGCAGGCGATCTATTGAATGACTTTTCTCTCAGTGGGGCCTTGCAGCGACTGCGTACGTTGGAAGAATCTCTCAGTCATTCGTATAGACGCGATTCGTTTACGAGTTTCAAGATTACCGGAAAATCCGTCTTCAGGGTCGCTAAGTTCCAACCATTCAGGTGCGCTCCCCACTAATGATTCTGGGGGCAACCGGTCCAATAATTCCACTCAACCGCGAATTTATCCTTCGAACACTCAGCGCTTAAACGCCATGGAGGTTGCAGATCGCATGTTCTCTAAAGATCCATGCTTTTCAATCGATAATAACGAGGCAGCGGAAAACTGGAGAAATTGACCTTCAGCCCTAAAGTCAATGCGCTACGAAGGGCACATCCTGATACTAGTATCAAATTACCTAATTCAAATCCACTCGAAGAACTTCTGTCGGAACCATGTGATGATGAGCACAAGATTTAGGATAGCCGCTCGCCCTGTATAACTATCACTATAGCACAAGTTTCGATTTTGGCTCTACTTGATTCCGGCAGTGATGTTTCCTGCTTATCTTTCGAGTGATTGAAATAAATCTAATCTTTTTTACCATATCTAACAGTTTTCCCCGTTCTAGGAGAACGTCTTACTGGGGTTTTAAAGGCGACACCCAAAAAGGTCACAAAACAGGTGTAATTAACGTTTCAAATTGGAATCAAAGCTTTTGAGTTGGAATTTTTGGTAGCTCCAGATTTGGGCTTTTCTGCAATTCTCGGCTCTAATTTTATGTGATTGTATCAGGTGACCTTGGCTGTTGAAAATATAGCTTTCTTGCTTAAGATACCATGTGGAACCACTCTGCTCAAAGTCTAAGAGAGTTTGTTTCCGCTTCTTCTCCCGAATTAACTTCTGCGCATATTGTGTCATCGTTATCTTCATCGGTTTTGCAATTGCGATCGGCAAGTCGAGAACGGACTGACTTTAGCGGAATATTCAATTGGAAAATTCTCTATCAGAGACGCAATAGAGTCGATTTTATAATTTGTTGGAGCTACACTGCGATTTATTTTCAGAGAGGCCTGGTCTCACTAACGTTCACGAACATAAAATACATTTGCTAGACAATAAACCTTTTGCCATAAAGCAATATCGCATACCGCAGGCTCATCGGTCTGCTGTGGAGCAACAGATTTCGAATATGGTCGAGTGGAACATAATCGAAAGATCAGATACACCCTCTCTAAAACGGCATTGAAAGGCATCCCTTCTGACATCAGACAACATTCATTTGGAAACTTCAAATATTCTACTAAAATCCAAAACAGTAGATTGTAATCTGAAGAAAGAACAACTTCAAACACTTAAAACCTTAAGAATGGATGAATCCATAGTGATCCTTCGCGCAGATAAAGGCATTGCTACAGTCACTTTAAATTCTGATGGCTACTAGAAGAAAGAGATATTTTAGATGATAATACTTATCTAAAACTGAATAGCAATTCTACCAAATGCGAACTCCGCAAGATTAACAATTTAATCAAAATCTCAACTCTTCCTGATAATGTTAAGAAGACCCTGATCCAAAGTGAAGCGACCGAACCTAGGTTCTATGGTCTTCCCAAAATTCATAAACCTGATGTTCCTTTGTGCCNTTCTCCTGGTAAAACATCTATCTTCATTGCTTACACCTCACATTGGAAAATCCGATTCCTTCATCAAAGCCTCAAAAGATTTTATCGATAAAATTAAAAATATTATCATCGAAGAAAATTACATTCTGGCCAGTTTTGATATTTTCTCACTTTTCACAAAAGTTCCCTTGCAAGACTTTCTGACGCTAATTTCTAAACTCTTCAACAAAGACATTGTGGATTTATTTCGAGTTTGCCTAGAAGAAGTTTCTTTATTTGGAACAAGGACTTCTACAAACAAACCGACGGTGTCGCAATGGGTAGTCCCCTGAGTCCGGTGATTAATAATTTTTTTATGGAAGATTTTGAAGAAAAAGCTCTAGATTCTGTCTTGTAAATAGCTTCCATCTGGTTCAGATACGTCGACGATACTTCCATCCTATGGAAACATGGCTTAGATAAACTTAACGAATTCCTTGATCATCTCAACAATCAACATCCAAGTATCAAGTTCACAATGGAAGACGAAAAGGACTGTAGTATCTCTTTCCTGGATGTTCAATTAATCACAAACAACAACCATCTAGATCACAAAGTTTATCGTTATACCTACATTTCGGCCGTTTAGGCATCACATATACACCTTGATGACATTCAAAATTTTAATTAGAAATGTACGCATAGAGGTCACCAGCTTCCTCTATCATCGTGCACAACAGTCACTACCGAGCTAATGTTCGCTAATGTGGAGTCAATGGTCGAATCACTGGGTATTCAATGGCGATTTCAGGGTTGTTTCGATTCCGATTGACCAAAAATTAGCAGTGAATTTAATTCACAAGCTCTAGCTCTCTGCAACGAAATCTCGATGTACATTTCAAAATTGTTTTGGCCCAGTCTAGTATACATTGTATTAGTGTAGTAATGCATCAGTACTTTTCTGGTTGGGATGGATCGTATTCGCTCATGTACTGGTTGTTAGCTTTGGAGTACCGCTTTGAACACGGCGTTATTCCTCCTCGACCTTGCTCAATAAACATCAGCATGTCGACATCCTTGATGTAGTCCAACTCCACTTGCATGTACTTGAGCATTGCATCCCAACTTAGACCACTGTAGTGAAGTAGTGGGACGGGTTCAAGTTATAATTTTTCAGGCAGCAGTATTTGAATACGTCGGTCGGCAACATGTATAAATCACTGTATTCGCCTAATGTGAAAATAAAAATAATAGCATAAATTCAATGACATTGTTAGTCTGTCTTACCTAGGTCCTTAATTTGAGGTTGCAGCCACACCTTTTGAGCATGCTCGTTTTCTTCATTCGATATTGAATTCCCTGTCCCTGTTTCCGGGTTAATAAATTTATAGCAGTCATGTTGTGCTAGTATTTTTTCTTGACTATTTGGCAATCTTACATGTATGATGATAACTTGCCCAACGATGAATTCCTAAATCGAAAGGAATCCAGAAACTTTAACTGAATCTGCGGCCCCTCGACTCATTTTAGAATAGAAATGTATGTTTCGGTATTGTTGGGTATTATGTCGCGACTACCCTGTATATTATTCAACAAGTCTTTAAGGATAAAGTGTGCGTCGTAATGGGAAAAGTTATGAAAAATGGCTGGTAACATCTTAGTAAAATTGCCTCTGCAAACTACTGTGAAAAGTCAAGACCGCGATAGGAATAATAAAAACTTAAAGTCATTTTATGAGCATTTTAAGTAATAACCCACACTGAAAACTTCGTGCTTGTTTATTTTTCGTGTATTATTATCACAATTGTCATTAATAAGAATAAGCAAACTTTCGAGGTCCGCGTAAATACCCAATGGCACACATTCCTTGTTATTAAAGTTTTTCGAACTAAATTAGCTATTTTCGGGAAACACAATTTGCATTTGTATTTGTTTTACACAATCCGCCGTATGTGCTCGCAGTTTTGCCGAACTGCAAAAGTAATTTAAGCAACGGTCGCACGAAACATTTTCTTTCAGGGTCTTTGCTCTAAATAATCCACTCATGTTTTTAATCCACACGTAGTGGTACTAGCATGGAACACCGTCTTCTTCTCCGTCTTCCACATTATATTTGTCTCAAGACAACTAAGAGCAAGTTTACGTGTCTTTGTTGCACTTGTGAAGTTAACCTGATGCTCTCGCGCTCATAGTAAAGTTCGTTTCTCTTCCGATATTGTTTTAAGCAGTAAATGTTTACACGAATATTAATATTTTTCTGAAATCCAGGCACTTGTTTTAGAGTTATGGGGAAATTTACATTTTCCAATCGCAAAACATCCCGATAATATGGATGTAATGGGTATTGCCACACCACTCCAGTTCACAGCCATCAAAGTTAGTTATATTGTTATTCAATTAATATATTATTATTCAAGTTCCATTCCATTAGTATTATGATTAAGCAATCTATTATTATTAGTAATAGGATTATAACCTTTTAATTGATCTTAATATTTAGTGAAATACTAGTATGACCATACAATAGTTCATGAATAAATCAGTCTTAATCTCAACCGGAATAAGTGCTCACTTTCCTATGTGTATGTCTATTCACAGAACCATATTCAGAACCCCGACGTCC
>JARJDY010054229.1:0-10179 GCA_030264615.1 Cypha longicornis
GGTACCTTTTGTTGCATTCCGTTAAGGAATGGAGCCGGGAGGTACGGGTAAAAGAGATCTGGCCTCCGCTGCAGAAATTCGGAATCCTTGGGTGTCATGGGAATGGGCGGAAGGTCGAGGGACATGCGACGTCCGCGCCGTGATGCTCCGTTGCTCCACATATGAGTGCCCATGTGAACCTAAAAACATAAATAATCCCTCATAAGCTCCTTGCATTTTTTGGGGTATAATATTGTGCTCTTGAAAAATGGTGGCAAGGGTTAGTCCAAAAAGCTACTAGCATTTTCAAGGCTAAACAAACAAAAACGAAATACATGTACGCAAAAGTCGATTCCTACCTTTAGATTTCCCTTGGTCGTGAAGGCTTTCTGACAGACGGTGCATCGGAACGGCTTATCCCCAGTATGTGTACGCATGTGTATCTGCAAGGCCGAACTGGACGAGAAGTTCTTATTACACACGTGGCACAAGTGTTTATTGGCCTGCAAGCCTGCAAACACACACACAACACACGTGAGGCCCCCAACCAGGCTAGTTAGTGCAAGCATTTGATCACAACGTAATGTTGTTAATTGTTTTTACTATTTTTGACTCTCTGTTTCATTTCTTTAATTATTTACAAATTAGAGCTTGACTTTATCAATGGTTCGTTTCGAGCCGTTTATACTTACTGGGCGGTCGTTTCGGCAGCGGCAGATCACTTTCCGACGGCGCCCTTTTCGGGGGCGGGGGAGGTTGGGGATGTTGTTCTTTCGGTTGCTGATTTTGGCTAGTTGGTTCCGACTGATGGTTCATCGGCAATGGGGAATGTGCTATTTCAAGTGGCTGTTGTTGGGGAGGTGGAGGTGGCGGTTGCTGATGCTGCGGTCCGATATCTCTTTCGCAATGAACTGCTGGCTGATGTTGGTGTTGCGCTGATGGCTGAAGCGGCTGCACTTCGTCATTACTTCGGCCTGAGGGCTTGTCAAACATGTGTTGGGGCATGTCGCGAATTTTGTGCGTCAGCATGTGTTGCTTCATGTTTCCCTATTGAAACAGAAACGGAAAAACGGTTCGGTATGAGGAAAGGGTGTTTTATTAATCGCCAGCTTACCGCTAGCGTACTCCAGTGCAATGCAGTGGCGTATCCAGGGCTCATTGGTAACTTAAATTGCGTAGGAAGATGATTCCTGCGCCGTCTCCAGTTCGGCTTAGTCGAGCCAACCTTCGTACCGCGTTCCGCTTCATCCTGGATACGCCTCTGACCGCATGCACATTCTTCATCATCCTGCAAACACACACACAAATCGCATTTATTCGCGGCGTCTCTCTTTCTCTTTCTCTCTTAATCGTCGCCGTTCTTTAAAGCTTCTAGTGTCATAGACAAATAACGAGGATGAATTTTATTTGAGCGATATTAAGCGCTCGTATAATCAAATTCTTAATCAAAAATAGACCACTAAGACATTTAACATAACTCGCGTTTGGCAACGAGCCAATAGTTAATTCGAGATGAGACAACTCTTCATGTCTCCAATTCTATTGTAAATCTATTAATAGCGAAAAGGCGCGCTTTTATTTCAAATTAGCTTTATACATGCCTATTAGGGATAGATGACGACTCGTCTGAGTCTCATCTGAAGAGCACTTACCTTTGTCGAGAAGCCGCGATCACAGACGGTGCACTTGAATGGGCGCTCTTTCGTGTGACTGCGATAATGAATTTCAAGGGCGGAATGACAGGCGAATGTCTTGAAGCACAGATTGCACGTCGTGTTGCCGCGTCCTAAGAACGTGTCAACTATTAGATGTAAGAAATATTTCTGTTTTCTTGCAATAAAATGACAAACCTCCAGGTCCCACTGCCAGCCGGAGCGGGCTAAATGCAGTGGACGTTAGTACCGAGGAAGTCAGCGATGATAATGCTGATGACATCAGCGGTGTATTTGCTTGACCGGGGGGCAATAATCCGAACGACGGAAACAGACTCGTGGGTCCTGGAGGTAGTGGTGGCGTGGGTCCAGGACTGGTTGGCATTTGCTGATTTGAGGTTCTTGGAGTCAGATCCAACGCTCCCAAAGAGTTCGATTCTGACGGTGACGGACTGTTTGCCCTCTGAGATGACGATGGTCTGGGAATTTGACCTACTGACGGATTTGGGGACGTTCTAACTTCGGCACTGCCTGGACTAGTTACTCCCGATTGTGCTGGCGACTTTTCACCGTTTTGGATCGGTGAAGTGGACGGTGCGACTCGCAGATCTTCATTGGAATAACTTAATCCTGTGCCACTCATGTTCATGTTGGAGGCAATAGCCTCGCCGGGCGATGTTGAAAATGATAAATTGTGCTCCGAGTTGCTCAGCATTTCATCGTCGTCGTCGTCGTCGTCCTCATCGAGATAATCGTCTTTAAAGTCTTTGTCGCTGTCTGCTTTTAAATTTATTGGAAAACCGCCAGGTCCAAGCGGTGAAAGGCCTGGAACTTGGAAACCTTGACTGAGGAATGGATGCATGGAATTCGGGAGCGGCGGGAACGCTCCGGGGGATGGAAAGTCTTTAACTTCTGCTGCTTGTATCTGT
This sequence comes from Cypha longicornis, assembly GCA_030264615.1. NCBI lineage: Eukaryota > Metazoa > Arthropoda > Insecta > Coleoptera > Staphylinidae > Cypha > Cypha longicornis. The sequence continues at coordinate 2,561 of JARJDY010054229.1, forward strand.
TCGGGAGTGAGATCAGTGGGCTCGCCTGTGTGCAATCGTATATGCTGTTGCAAAACAAGAGCATTGGTGAATTTCTTATGACATACGGGACACTGGTGCAGAACTCTCATGGGAGGCTTGGCTCTGTGCACGCCCATATGTGTTTTCAAATTACCCTTCGTCGTGAACGCTCTGCCGCAGATCTTGCATTTGAACGGCCGCTCGCCTGTATGTGTGCGGTAATGCATTTGCAACGCGCTCTTGCAAGACAAAACTCGGTGACAAATGACGCACTGATTTGGATCCGATAGTTTGTGCTCTATATTATCCACGAGCTGTTGAAGTTTACTAGTTTCGGATGTCTTCGTTATTTCTATGAGCGATTCCCAGGAGTTATCATTGCTTCCGGGACGGGGTAATAGGTTTGCGTAAACGTAAGGGTCTTTGGCGGGATCTCCTAGAGGTGTCGTGGGAAATGGGCCCAGACTGCCCGAGGACGTACTGCTGGGCGGCGATGCAGCTGCATTGCCGAATGGAAAATTCGCAGGCAACCGTTGTCCGGTGGAAATACTTAACGGTAGAGTGATCGAATTACTTTTACTAGATAAATTCTCCGGTTCGTCTTGCATGTGCTCTGATTGTTCCACTCCGGGACTTCTATTTTCCAATAAATCCTCGTTACTGTACTTACTGTCCATGCTGCATTCATCATACGGAGCCGGCGATGGAAATCTTTCCGGCTCTTGGCCTGCCTCATTATCGATATCCATTTCCTCTTTGGGCGTTATTGCAGGAACGTTAGACTGTGTTTTCGTTACATCTCCATCGTGCCTTTCACGATCGTTCTCCTGAATCTCTGTTTTCACTCTTGGCAGCTCGGGCGTAAGTGTAGGCGATCTCACAGGTTTACTTAAATTTTCAGGAACTTCTTGTTCATCTCTTTTTAACAAGAACGGGTGCGGCGGGAAAAGTCTTGGGCCGCCATCTTGCATTCGATGCGGTGACGGTGGCAATCTGTTATTTAGCAGTTCGGGCGGCGGACCTTGTGGCGGTCTGTAAAGTGGAAGCGATGTTGGCGGGTACGGATGACTTGTTGGTGGAAAACCTATGTGAGGTGGATGCGGAAGTCCTCCCGGAGATAGTGACGATTGCTGACCTAATTGTGCTAGTAATGGTGGATGATATTTATCGAGATGCTCCGGAACAGGGTTGGGATTCATTTTGATATGCGGAAACTTTTGACTGTGTCTTTGAAAGTGCACCTTGAGGTTTCCTTTGGTTGTGAACCGACTTCCACACACGTTGCACTTGAAAGGACGCTCACCTGTGTGCGAGCGGATATGTATTTGTAGTGCCGAGTCTGAGCCAAAGACCTTGCCGCAATACCGACATCGGTGCTTGAAGAAGGGCTCGTTTCTACCTTTCGAGTCGTAAGGCGAGAGCGACCCCTTGCTTTTTCTGAACGCCAATTCATCGGCCAGGTTTGTGGCCAACAAGCCCTGACTGGCATTGTCCAGCACTTCTTGGGCACGCTTCTGAAGCATCTCCAATGTGTTGGGCTCGTCCATTGAAGGTGGATCGCTGCTGTGAGTTATTATTGTGGAAGCTAACGACGATGATATGGAACAAAGAGGCGGTTGTATATTCGGAGGTAGCGTTATCGGGGTAGTAACTGGCGGCGGCGCCTGTTCATAAATAGGTGGCTGTTGCGCCAGGGGTTGACTAACTGGTGGCGGCGGAACTGTAACAGTGTTACGCATGGGTGTCGGTGTCGGTTCCCTCGATCGCGCTGCAGCAGGCATGCAGGGCGCGGGCGGCGGAGATTCGGCCGGCATCGGTTCATTGTCATTTTCGTGACCCGCTGTCGATGCTGGACTGACCGGTTTATTTATCGACAATTGCTGTTGCAGCTGATTAATCAATTGCAATTGTAATACTTGTTGATGTTGGAGCGTGAACAATGTTGATTGCAGCACCGCCAGCTCCTGCAGAGCGGCTTCGTTATTCTCATTGTTCGCCATAGCGGTGGCGGCAAATTGTGCCACAGCGACTTTGGTATTTTGTAATGCTTCCAAGGTGACGTGTCCTCCGGGCGTTGGAACTGGAAAAGGAAACCCCAATCGCGGATTGGCCTCAGCATCCGTTTGACCATCTTCCACGCTATTGTTATTCGCCGCGTCTTGCCTGTGCCGTCGCATCCTTTCCATTCTCTTACCCCCCGTCTCATCGTCCTCCTCGTCGTCCTCGGACACAACCATATCCTCGGGGTCCGAGTGCGCCGGCTCTTCGTGTTTCTTGGCCTTCAGCGCGCACTCGTCCTTGTGCGTGAGGAACTCCGTCACTTCCGTAAACTGTTCCTGACACCTGGGGCACATCAGTGCTCCGCTATATTGCAACTCTTCCTCGGCCCCTTCCGTTCGGACGCTGCTTACGGGTGACTTTTCCGGTGGCTGCTCTTCGGTCAGAGAATCGCCTGCAAGCACGAGAAAACGAGCCATTTTTAATTCACATTCTATCATAACCGAACTGAACGGATGACGGACTTATGAGAAGTGCGCGCGCGAGCAGCAGGAACGGCTTAAAGCGCGCCTGCGGGAAATTATGATTAGTGGTTGTTGTATGTGTGTATATGCGAGCAGAACGCGAACAGAATAGCAGAAGACTCTGGCACGGCGCCTTCATAGGTCGAGATATTATTAAATGAAATATGAAATGGTGGGGTGAAATATTGGGGGCCACAAGGAGCAGGCGCAGTGTATGATTAAGTTTCCTGCAGAACCAGCCAGAAAGCCGGTTATGACAGGTGGGGGCGGTGCGGATGATTCATAAATAAAACGCACTTGTTGCCCATTCATAATCCCCGCCTTTCATGTACGCCCAGAATATCCTTCAAGGTCCTTGCTTGATTTATGGAATATATAGGTATTCTATAAAAACCTGTTAATAAAAAACGTATTCCTTTGGATTAGTAATAATATAGTGATAGAATCCTTAGAAACGTAACTATGCTTGGAGGCAATAAATATGGCTAAAGCAAATACACACAACAGTTTCTAAATCAATACACAATGAGTTTAGTTTGTAAACGCACGGATTGTATTAGATGTTTTTTTATTGGTATCTGCGGAATATCGTTATCGACGTTGTATTTGTAGTCTGTGTCTGTATGGATGTATGTATGTGTGTGTGAGTCTATACAGTATAAATAACCCACGTATCGATTTTGGATAATAAAACGCCGGTGCGCCCGTTTCAAATTTAATTCACGCCCCAATATAAATCGAGTGGTGTGGCTCTTCGAGGTTTTCGATATCATACGAAATGCAAACAGAATCGGAATAGATCTTCAATATTTTACAATTCGCAATGTATTCCCGCGAGGGTATTACGCCCCGCATTTTTCCTCTCATTCCCATATATCCTGCACTTCCTCTTCTTCCCTCTATATACCTACCTACATTTGAAATTATTTCTTCAGCTTACGGTGAATAATCGCGACGGAAGCAAAAACTTTATTACATATTACGAGACCTTTTTCACGGTGGATATTTCGTGAAAATTTAACGTTTTAGCTTGGATTTAGAAACTTAATATATGTGTACGTCTACTTATTTTTAGCATGCATTCCCACACACACTATTGTCCTATTAGGCTCATTAGTGTCAAGTCAATTTAAGCGAAATGTCATAAATAGAATGTACAGATAGCGAGTGGAAATATGCTCAATAAGGAAATAGCTGAAGCTTATATATCTGCAATTATACACTTTCGTTTCGGGGCACGTGCTTTAGAAAAATTGGGGTTTCTTCGGCTTCTGTGCATATATGTCGCCTATCGAGATATATTTATCCTGATGGGGTCGATGTGACAGACAAATGGCTGGGCTCATATACACAGGCTCGTGCTGCTGATAGAAGCGCTTCCGTTTCCATAAAGCTGGAAACAGGCTGTTGTCATATGTATTTGTATGCGGTGCATCGGGAATCCCTATGCATATATTCCAAGCCGGCACTTCCTGTATATTCCATCAAATTACCCGCTATTAAAATGCGAGGGTTGCCGAGACGCGTCTTCTACAAACACACAGCTTTTGAAATTGAAAAGAAACCAGACTATACACATGTCATAATTTTTTTGGCTGGATGCCATCACCCACTGGAATTTGGAGTTGGTTCTTTCTGCGCCGCAACTTTAATGATTATCAAAATTTTGTGGATATTTAGATTGTCTGTGTTGCAACAATATGAAGTAAAGGGGTCATCATAATTATTATCATCAAATCATAACTGGTGCGAAGTTACCTAAAATGTGATTAAGATGTTATATTGGTTAAAACGATTGAAGATGGTGAAAATTGAAAGAAATTACTAAATGAATTGATAATATAATAACTTGGTTAATTTTATCAATAAGTGACAACAATAGAATGAAAATGAATTTGCGAGCGAAGCGAGCAAATATTTCGTAAAAAAAGAGTTGTGTGACGGTCACGTCAGAAACAGGCAACCCCCAGAAAAAACAAAAGTAAACTGTTCTTTTGTATGTACCAAAATTAAGTATGCATTTTTGCAACAGGAGCTTTTTAAATTTTGAAAATATCTCGAGTGCTTTAGGAGATATAGACAAAAGCTCAAAAGGAGCTTTTTCCCATAACTCGCGTTCTAAACGACTTAGAAAGCTGATTTAAAAATATTTCACTTAATCAGACCCTAAACTTTTTTTTACCCTCCTATCTTCATAGGCGCGTTGCGCTTACGAAGTAATAGAAGGGTATTGTGATCGTAAGAATTTTCGAACTTGTGTTTTTCACGGATCTCAACGTTTTGACGTCCCCCGAACCGTTTTCGCGATCTTGGCAGGATGTGTGCATGTATGTATGGATGTATGTGCATCAGTAATCAAAATTTGTGAAAATAGTTAAGACTAAACCACCGAATAGATTCGAATGAAATTTAGTACATTTATATGGGCTTAAAGGCGTTCCCTATTGTCATTCAGACCTATCGGAAAACCGGAAGTGCCAAAAAATTAGCAATACTTTAATAACTCGAAAATTAGGGCCTTTAAAGAAAAATATCAAAAAAACTTTATTATTCCCTATGACGATATTCAAAAGTGACTGTTTTCTAGAAATTAGTCCTACAATGTCGTGCGCCTTTGTTAATGTGGTTCGAGTAAGCAAATCAGCAAACGCCACATGTATAGAAACGCACATACGTACTGCAAACGTGTGCGTGAGTAACTTCAGAAGCACGCATTTAAATTGAAGATGTTGAAAATTGAAAGAAATTAATAAATGAATTGGTGATATATGGTAAAATTGCATTAACAAAAGTAAGGGACTGGAATATAGAAATGAAAATAAATTTGCGAGCAAAGCGAGCAAACATACTTCATGATAGAAGAACGTTCACGTCCCGTCTGGTTCATTCAGCACATCATTCTTAATGCATGGCCAAAATATTTCCCACCGAATATAACGCACCCTGTATAGCTTTGATGATGGTTCATTGTAAAACCTAAACGTCAGCTTTTTAATAACCTATAGGTAAATCTCAAAATAAACCACTAACCGATTTTTTTTAAACATAATACTTTAATTCTTAACCATTATCAAAATTCTACTCAAATTTATTTTAAAAGTCAAAACATAAAAATTTCGTGGCACGAAACCAGAGGTTAAACAATAAGTGGAAAACAAAGCGGGGTAATATTCAGTTGCCATGAAGATTATCGCATGGAGGGTTTCATTTGCGAGTGGAATTTCGCGTCGCGACGTTGTTTTAAGTGGGGCTTCGGTTTATATAAAATTGATATCATGTCGCGACGAGTATAGAAATACGCAGGCGTGTGTACCTACCATGCTTTATACAGGATGATTGGCAAATTAAATGGGAACTACCACAACCAATTCATTTTTTATACTATACATGCGAATATGTGCTTGCAGGCAAATTTTACTGAATTTGCGCACGAAAAGAAACAATCATTAATATAAAATGAAATGGTATATGCAGAAAGCAGAAAGTATTACATGAATATTAAATTCTTGCTTCTACATATCTATACATTTCCCTTCCCATCATATATTGTAGCAAAACACGAGCAAAACATCCCCAGCATGTAAAATTAACTTTACGATGGTCATTTACATCAAACAAAAGTGCTTATTTAAAACGCGAACGTGAAAACACCAGAAAAACATAAAAACATTGTTTTTATTGCATTTAAATTACTTCATATATCCATTAAGAATTAAAAAACAAACCCACAATTAAATATGTAACATTGACTATACCATATTCTGTATTAGAACCACTTTATACGTTATAAGCCATATGTTCTGATATATCAAGCAATAAAATAGTGGAAAAGATGTCACAGTAGAGAGGAAATAATGCGAGGCCGAAAACGATAAATTATGGGACGCGTGTCGCTGCGTCTATAGTTGCGGGGGTGAGACCTCTTTGCCAGCACATTTATACGCACATATATATATATTTGGACATTATATTCGGGAATAGAGGTCATCAGCAAAGTGATCACCACTGGTCAAATGTCGCATACATGTATTGCGCAAATCATGTATGTGCCGATATGGCACGGAACTTTTATACATGATCAATTATACCAATGTTCAAGTATTAGGGGTGAAATTGCGTGGGAGCAGATGCGATTCATTTGTATATACGCAATCTATGTCGTCCCCATAATATTCCTCCGCTAGACAATACCATTTATATTTTCTCTTGGTCTTTTTTTGTACCTGCCCTAAAAGCTATGCGTATATGCATCTGAGTTTGTATGTCATCTATGCGGTATTATTAAATCCGGTAGTACATGTATAGGACACAATAGGCACGACGGCGAGAGCATCAGCTTATAGAGCTTGATGACATTAGAATGACGTAAATTTAGATGGCTATGTGTTGTTTGTCTTCGGCGTTCGGTGTATTATTATAAAAAGGCGGAAAATAGTTGGAACTGTGCCGACGCGGTCATCACAAACGAGACCTTACCTGGCAGTTTACCATTAATGAGGGATACATGTTTGACAGAGTTGATAAGAATCTCACATTTGCATTACACAGTATTATGCACGCTTTTTGCACATTCTTTTCGATGGTGATCACGCTAAACAATTTTTAAGGACATATGCATATAGGGTTAAAGCACAAGTTGTTGATAGGAGCCCAATGGTTGACACTTTGGGAAATTAATCAAACAAAGAAAAAAAACAAGAAAAAACTTAAAGCGTTTGACCGGGAAATGTAGTGATGTTTAAAAAATATATTCTAGATAAAAACTGATTTTATTTCAACCCTGAAAGATATTGAAAACAAAAAAGAAACGATACAAGAAATAAAATAAGTTAAAACTTTTGACTGAAGCTTGTCAACTACTGGGACTTTCACCCTTTCGCTGGGTATTTTAAAGCAAACCAATGAAAAACTGTTTTTAAAATTTTGGAAACTGGACAAATGCGAAAGAAAACAAACGGACTACAAACGAACTCTAATTGCCTTTCATTTACACGTTGATTAGACTCAACATATTGATGCAATCAATTTGAATGGAACGAATCAGTGCCGCATTCGTGCTAAAAATGTTCCCAAACTGCAGCTTTTATATTAATAGGA
>JARJDY010054414.1:0-10192 GCA_030264615.1 Cypha longicornis
GCACCGAAGCTATAAAATCACTTCTACCCCGTGGTTTATATACTATTTTTTTCTCTACTAGTGCCTCGCTGCTCGCAAATTGTTTAAAATTCAAGCTTACTTAAATTCAAAGTGTTGACGCACAAAGCTTCAAAAAATGTCAAACCCCCTTTTTGAGGTGGCCATGATATAATGAAAAAGTCCCTAGAGACTCATAATGTGGTCATGTCATCACATATTTGTAACCTGCGACGACCGAGGTTGAGAAATCAACTTTTCTGGTTAACAATTGAGCGGATAATGACAATTTCTGGAACTAGTAGAGAAAACATAATTAGGAACTTGCCCTTATAAAATTCACGACGATAAAATTGGCCAATATTGCGACATCACAAATTTAATATAAAACCTGTTCCTAATGTGAACTAATGCAGGCTGACACAATTAGGAAGAAGCAAGCAGAAAGAAAAATATGGCCAGCACAAGCGTGCCTTATTTAAGTAATTAAATGCGAAAATAGGGTTTAAAAATAACCTACATGGTCTAGCAAATCTTAAAAAAAATGTTCATATCTGCTATTGATAATACCTGACGATTCACAAATGTTACTCTAAAATGTAATAGTTACGCAGTAGATAGTCTAGGTACGCGACGAGGCGGTTCACTACACTTATAATATTTTTAAGTGCACGTTCGGAAAACAATGAAATAAAATTATGGCTAAAACAACGACGCCAAACGATAAGTACGATTTTTTTTTAAGTTAAATTACTGTGATTAAATTTTATTTGGTTTTAGAAACAAAGATGCTGCGTCTGCAAATATATCCTTTTTACAATTGGTTTGTTATTCAAAATATGTTTTTCTGTCAATATTGCTAATAAATTTTGATAACGAATTTAGTTTCGATTTGCGACACGGAAGGACGTGACTTTAATCTTTGTGGGGTTGCTTATGGGAGCAACAAGTGGAGTCCTTCAACCGTTTCTTTTCCTGTTCTTTGCCAATGTCACAGGCGCCATTATTAAATATGGAGAGTTTTTAGATCCGGAAAATGAGAATGATGCCTTTATTACTGTCCCAGAAGACGAAAAGAAGAAATTAATGGAGGAAGTGTTAAAATTTGTAATGAATAGTGGTATTTTAGGAACTGTGACTTTAATTACTACTTATTTATCGACGTACCTAATTAGTCGAGCAGCAATTCGACAAGTAAGTTTATCAATGCTAATAGGAATTTCTGAAAATTATTTCCTTATTTCATGGCAGACCTCAAAAATTCGATCTTCTTATATGAAAAGCGTCCTGAACAAGGATATTTCCTGGTATGATCTAAACCAAAGCGGGGATTTCAGTAGTCGCATTGTTGAGTGAGTTAATCTTATTTATGATTACAATTTTTGCAGCACGTAATTACTCTAACATTTGCTGATGATGAAATAGTTCTCATTAAATCACATCTGTGTAATCACCTTTTGTTCCCATAAGCGATTATTTTCTTATCATAGGTGCAATTAAGAACATTTAAATCCAATTACCTTCAACGGAATGAAGCATTTAATGCGGCATATAATTATTTCAGCACTGATAGCTATTATCACAAGGAATGTTCTGTACGACTAGGTTTTTGTACTACCTGATGGTTCTACTGGTAAGAATCGAAAAGCTACCATTGCCTTACCACATGACGAGCACCATTACTGAAATAAATTCATTTGGTTGATAATTTTTACGTATTAGTTTTTTATACTCTTGTCGTATTTGCGTTCGCCAATTTATTCGACCTTGTTTGTTTGCTTTCTGCTCGAAAACAACATTACGGAAACTCTTGAAATGTTCAAGGATATTAAATTGGGAAGAAATCAAATGTTTGAATGGTATCCTCGCTTTCAACTTCTTATAAGCTCCCGTAGACGATATTTTAAGAGGACTTAAACTTTTGACACAGACTGAGGTTCGTCATCAATTTATATTTCATCTATGTACATATTTTAAAGCGAAAGTACAAAGAAATCACTTGAATCTTCTCCAATGCAATATCCTTGACCGACTCCCGCTCTGAAAGTAGCCACTTTCTAAACTGATTTGTGTGCTAAAGTACTCGCTTACAACACCATGCTGAAAGTAAAACTAACATCCGATAATGTCCTAACAACATGTGTCCTAAGTTTAATGTTTCGCGAGACGATTGTTAAGTTTTCATTGTCACTATTTTGCAATTTTTGTTTGTGACTAGTAATAGTACGCAACTGGAGTTGTAATTAGCACTTTCCACATCAGAGTGTGTAAAGTGCTACTTAAAACTCACGTTACGTAATATACTATTACCAATTCAAGAGTTTCAGCTAAAGCTTTTCCGAGCAGCAGGAAAAAATGTCAAGAAAGTTTTTTCGAGCAGGAGGAAAAACTTTCCTCACATAACAACCATCGGAAAGAAATTCACATCAGCCAAATAACTTTTTTCATTTTTCACCGATAACACGTGTGATGATAAAAGGACAAAGGTAGCTCTCATGATACTAATCAGAGTAAAACCCGGTACTATAAAAATTCAGCAATATCAAACAACAATAGTTGGGTATCTATTTCGTAATTTTGCATGTAATAATTTAATAGAAAATATGTTTAAACAAAACTTGTTTTTCAAATCAATTTCTTTAAATTTTATGCCATTTGCGATATCAGTCGTTTTTCGAAGTAAGGCAATCAATTGTTTAAATTGGAATTTAAACTAATTATTTCAATTTACGAGCAAGAGCCTTATTTGCAGAGATTTAGGAAAAATTGAAGAAGCCTTAGGAGATAAATTTGCAACATTCGTGTATTACATGAGCATGTGCGCAACTGGAATCATCTTGGCTTTCGTTCAAGGCTGGGAATTGGCATTAGTTTGCATTATTTACTTTCCACTGACGATGATATCTGCTGGAACAGTATCATGGGTATTTCTTTCCACCTCCTCTATAATATTGTTATAAACATATTTGGTTTCCTCAGTTAACTAAAAAAAAAGCCAAAGTCGAAATGAATGCGTACGCAAGTGCAGGAGCTGTTGCAGAGGAAGTTTTTGGCGCTATCAGAACTGTGGTTGCCTTTGACGGTCAGAAAAAGGAACTCTCCCGATACGAGAAGTTCGTACAAAAAGCAAAACGAAATAACATAAAACGGGGCCTTTACAATGCCATCAATCAAGGTGTAACGTGGTTATTTGTTTATTGTGTGTATGGTTGGGCTTTTTGGTACGGCATCACGTTAATTCTTGAGGATCGACATAAGGAAAATGAAGATGATATTGTTTATGACCCGGAAACTTTATTAAGTGTAATCTTACAAATTTTCTAGTGATTTTAAAATCTTTTTTGATATTATTATTGTTAGGTATTCTTTAATATCATGATGGCAACGTGGAATTTTTCATTGAGTCTGCAATTTTTTGGAATTTTTACCTCCGCAAAAGCGGCGGCTTCAAAAATTTTTCAAATCATTGAAGAGAAACCTCTTATTAATCTGTCTAAAGGCAAAGGAAGTCGAAGTAATGAATTGAATGGAAATATCAGCTTTCAAAACGTCAATTTTCACTACCCGTCTCGGAAAGAGGTAAAGGTTTTGGAAAACTTTAATTTAGAGATCAAGAAAGGGGAAACTGTGGCTCTAGTTGGAAATTCAGGATGTGGCAAATCCACTTGCATTCAATTGTTACAAAGATTCTACGACCCTGTTTCAGGCAATGTTAGTATTGTAAAATTGCCATAGGAATTTAAACCAAGCCGATTTTTAAAGGTGTTTATAGATGATTGTAACCTTAAGGATTATGACTTGACCTGGTTCCGAAGTAAAATTGGCGTAGTAGGGCAGGAGCCGGTGCTTTTTGCGGCATCAATCGAAGAAAATATTAGATACGGAAACCTAAACGCTTCCTTTGAGGAAATCAAAGCAGCAGCAATCACTGCCAATGCTCATGACTTTATAGCCAAATTACCTAATGGTTACTACACCATGGTAGGTGAAAGAGGAACACAATTATCTGGAGGTCAAAAGCAAAGGATAGCAATTGCACGTGCACTAGTGAGAAATCCATCGATTCTTCTATTAGATGAAGCAACCTCAGCGCTTGATACTGAAAGTGAAGCATCTGTTCAAAATGCCTTGGATAATGTATACTTTTAAGGAATATTTATTAAAGCTGAAATAATGGTGAAAATTCCAGGCCAGCAAAAGGTGCACTACAATAATTGTTGCTCATAGATTGTCCACAATTCGGGGAGCCGACAGAATTGTGGTAATCAACAAAGGAGTCGTGGTAGAAGATGGAAATCACGAAGAATTGATGGAATCCAAAGGTGCTTATTATAACTTGGTTATAACCCAATCCAGCGCTGATGATAATGACATTGACCAAGAGGACATGTATAAATCGAAAGGCAATCATAAAGCAACTCGTGAATTAAAATTCGTACGAAATATATCTGTCCCCTTAGAAGAAGATGATGAAGTAAGAGTCAATAATAAAATTGAAGCCGAATACCTAAATATGTACTTATAGTTTGAAGAAGATGACGAAATTATTGCTATGGGCTCAATTACTACCATTAAGAAAATATGGTCGATGAATAAAAAAGAGTGGTGGGCGATCGTCTTAGGTTGTTTGGGCGCTATAGCCCATGGTGTTTCCATTCCCGTTTACGCTATTGTTTTTGGGGACGTTTTAGGGGTAATATTTCCTTTATTATTTATATAATGCAATGCAAATAATGTTTTTAGATATTGTCAAGTTCAAATGACGAGTTTGTCAAATCAAAAGGTGATGAATACAGTATATACTTTGGAATTATCGGAGTTGCCGCCGGTATTGCTTCATTTTTACAGGTACCTAATAGAAATATAAATTTTTTAGAATAATTTTTTAATATTTTCTCTTAGTGGTTCTTATTCTCATTTTCCGGGGAACGGCTAACTCACCGAGTTAGAACAAAATTATTCGAAACAATGATGAATCAAGAAATTGGTTGGTTCGATAAGCCGGAAAACGGAGTAGGGGCTTTGAGCTCTAGATTATCTACTTTAGGATCAGAAATTCAAGGGGTGAGAATAGCAATTTTGACTTGCTTACATGAATAAAGATTTAAGAAAAAAATTAACAGGCCATCAAAGATTGATAGATACTTATAGTTAGATCAATAAAGCAGTTGGTTATATTATGTTAATTCAACAATCGTCAATCACTTTTGATGCCTAAATTTTAATTTTAATTTATTTCTCAAACCAAAATTTGTTAACTCTTAAATGTTAATATGGTTTTAGGCTTCAGGTCAGGCGCTGGGAACAGTTTTAAATTCACTTTCAGGACTAGGAATTGCATTCATAATTGCATTTTTCTACGATTGGCGAATTTCGTTAGTAAATATGTGTTTTGTCCCACTAATCTTTTTTTCAATCTATTTTGAAACGATCATGGCCAACTCTGACACTTCTGGAAGTAAAAGCGCAGTGCAAGATTCATCGAAAGTAAATTAATTATAAATAAAAATCTAGATCTAATAAAACAATAAGCGTGTTTCAGTGTGCTGTGGAGGCAATTGGAAGTATTAGAACAGTTTCATCTTTGTGTATAGAAGAGGTTTTTCTCGAAAAATATCTAAAATATTTGGCTCCCCATTATGCTAAGTCGAAAAGAAGTGCCCACATACGAGGAGCTGTCATAGGCATGTCCCGCAGCTTAATTTCGTTTTGCGACCTAGCTGTTATTTACTATGGAGCTACATTACTTAGAGATCAAGACATTACGGACATCTCAATTATTTTTAAGTAAACTCGGTCACAACTACATCTGCATTAAAGCCAATTAATGCACATTTTTAGAATTTCGGAGATGTTGACAGTTGGTACTTGGAGCATTGGCAATGCTTTTGCATTCACTCCCAATATTCAGAAAGGGTTTTCAAGTTCCAAGAAAATGTTCCAATTTTTAAGTAGAGTTCCCAAAATTCAAGATGATGCTTTAACAACAGCAAAGGATATCTCGAAAACCTCTGACGTTCATTACAAAAACACACAATTTTCGTATCCCACACGTCCAAATATACAGGTTTTAAAAGGACTTAATTTGGATGTGATCCATGGGAAAACTGTTGCCTTAGTTGGACCAAGCGGATGTGGAAAATCCACGATAATTCAACTTTTAGAAAGATTCTATGACCCGACAGAAGGCGATGTGTCCTTGAATAAAGACGACATTAAGCACATAAAATTGTCAGCGCTAAGAATGCATTTGGGAATTGTGTCACAAGAACCGAATTTGTTTGATAGAACTATAATGGAGAATATTGCGTACGGAGATAATTCTAGAGTAGTAAATGAAGAGGAGTGCATTGAAGCTGCCAAAAATGCAAACATTCACAGTTTTGTCACTACCTTACCATTGGTAATCGTAACACTGTTATTATAAACGAAATAAAATAAACGAAATCTTATTTAGGGTTACGAAACTCGTCTGGGTGAGAAGGGAACTCAGTTATCAGGAGGACAGAAACAACGTGTGGCTATTGCTCGCGCATTGGTCAGGAACCCACAAATTTTACTTTTAGACGAAGCAACATCAGCTTTGGATTCTGAAAGTGAAAAGGTATGAACAGTTACTTATAGATACTGATTATTGCTTATAATGATATCTATTAACATTTTTTAAGGTTGTACAAGATGCCTTAGACGAAGCAAGAAAAGGTCGAACATGTATAACAGTTGCTCATAGATTGAAAACGATCCAAGATGCTGATTTAATTATCGTGATTGATAAGGGTGTTGTGGCTGAAATGGGAACTCACCAACAATTGTTGGAACAAAATGGCATCTATAACAAGCTACACAGTATGCAAATGGGACGCAAGTAATTAGGAGCCTGCGTTTTTTGCAACGAATAACGCTTAGCTGCCCGCCAAGAGATCGGGAGCAGAAAATGTGTTATTTTAGGTGATTCTGAAGTACCTACTCTTTTACATTTTTGCATCGGAATAAAAATGTATATTTAAGCAAAATTTGACTATTATCCTTCTCATTAATTTAGAAATTGGTGTACATACATATTTTCATTTTTAAGATATGTGATATTTTGAAAGACGAATTTTAACTTTCGAAAACTATTACTCGGTGCTCTGCCAAGTATGGAGGCCATATTAAATTCTGGGCCTCCTGCTCCTCTTTCCTCAAATCCGTAAGATTTAACACCTTTAGCCCCACAGCTCACTTGCTCATACAAAGGCCATTTATAACAGAATTTAAAATTAATCTATTGTCTTTACCCACCCGGAACAAGTATCAGAGACTACAGGTTGATGTACAAAGTATTTGGAAAAGATGGTCCAGGGATTACCACTACAAATTGCAGCAAAGGCAAAAGTGGAATCGAAAGACGCCAAAGAAAACATCAACGAAGGTGACTGGGTGTTGCTTGTGGACAGCTCTGTTCCGTTTGGAAACTTAGCAGAGTCACAGTTTTATATCCAGGGGCGTTTGAAGAACGGTTACAATAGTGAAAACTCCTGTCGCATTGCTAGTAAATAATCTCTGGTTTCATTAAAGGGATTGCTAATTTGCATGCTTAAGGCTGGATGGACTCTTTTGTTGCCATTATACGTATAGAATAGTTCAAAATTAGAAAATACTTTTAACCTATACAGGATGTCCAAAAAGTCGTGTCTTTTAGAAAAACCATAGATATAGGGGATGAAATTCTGAGACGAAAAGTCTTTTAGCGTTTTTTCTCCAGAGTAGCCCTTATTTAATCATTAATTAAATAAAGCAGCCAATCAAAAGATGAATAGATCAGAGGATCGAGATATAACATTTGATAATGATAATGATAATATCATAATAATATTATATATTAATGATAATGGCTTATTAGAAGTTGATTGCAAGTGGATTTGTAGCAAGCATGCTGAGTATGTTGCATAGAATGAATACCATCTTAAATCGTAATTCTGCATCAACTGCGCCAGCGTCTAAGTATTTTAATTACATAACCTTTTAAGCAGAAACCACACGATCCATTTATTCCACATTCATATGAGCAAGGTCTTATCAGTCACCTATTTTATGAAATTTTATATAAATTCTCAATCTTGTCTTAGTAGTAGTTAATCGTAGTAATAGCGCGTATATATCTCGATACAAGTCCAACTCATATGTGTTCACATAATTACGTAACGTAGGGAAATACTAATTATGACAAAAGAATCGGATACAATTGAAGAGTACTAATATATTAGCGTGATTTATTTTTAAAATATACATTTTATCCGATATTTCAGAAATAGCGGCCATAGGTCATCAAATATATCTTTTAGGCAATTGGTTTGTTTTTTATTAAAAGTATTCTTTTACGGATAAGTATTTTGAGCGTTCCTTATTAAACAGTTTAGATTTGCCACATGGAGAGACTTAGTTTTAATCTTTTTGGGGACACTTCTGGGAACAATCGCCGGAATCATACAACCCTGCCTATACGTATTCGTTGGTATAGTTGCAAGCGCCTTCATTAAATTTGGCACGTTCTTAGAAAGCGATGAAAGTAAAAATGAGCAGAAATTGGAAGCCGCAAAGGCGGAAATGATGGGATCCGTGCACATTTTTTTGAGAAATGTTAGTACTATAGCAATTTGCACCTTTATTTTAGTTTATCTGTCCACATACTTAATCAGTCGCGCTGCAATAAGACAAGTTAGTATACAAATAAAATTGAGTTCCAAAATTCGATTTGTCAAAAATTCCTTTCTATTGCGGTAGACATCAAAAATTCGATCTTTATACATCAAAAGCATGCTTAACAAGGATATTTCTTGGTATGATCTTAATCAGACTGGCGATTTCAGCACCCGCATAGTTGAGTAAGTTATTTTTTTTTTAAATTAATGTTTACTGTGCGTCTGTTGAAACACATATTTTCTATTGCATTGACATGTGATAGCATATTCAATATCAAAAAAATTTACTCAAGTTAATCCGTATAATAAAAGAAAGAAAAAATTTCAATGATATGAAATTGTTATCACCCTTATAAAGTTACTTCGAGTAGGATTTGTTTTAAAGTGTAAAGTACATTCAGTACGTTCATAAATTTTATCTCATCCATTTTTATTTCTAAACAAACTGCGTTGAGAATTCAAATTTTCTGAAGGCCACAAGTGCCTAAACACTTTACAAATTTGCTATAGGTGGTGCTACAGTAGACTGTATTACTTGCAAGTTTCAGTACAGAATACACATCTATAATGAATTTGCGTGGTTTCCAATAAATATTATGGTCTCATCAAAAATTAAAATTTCGCTTTCGTGTAGATGAAACTAAATAAGGTAGCAATGTTTTCACTACCATGCATGTTTTTACAATCTCATCTGTTGTTTCCGTAGTGAAACCAAATAAAGAGCTCAGTTAACCACAAAACTTACTACAGTTACATATCGAGTTGAAATCGAATTGAGGTTATTCCTTTTAGATATCTTCGTTTCAATCACTATTAGGTGGTCATGTTATATCTGAATTTATGAGAGACTTCTTCTGACCCTTGCTTCAGACCCTCTGAATACGAGACTCTCATTGCGCACATATCATAGTTTACAAACGAAATTACACATAAACATCACTTTCCCAAAAACAATAGGGCTATGTAATCGTATCAATAAATTGAGTCCCGTTGTCTTCAAGAAAATAAGAGGCGAAGAGAGAAGTCTTTCCAGCGTCGCACCAGGCTGACTTTGGGTTGGGGCTAAGCTGCAGTTCCTCGCGGAGTTGTCGCGGATATTCTGCTTCCAAATACCGAAAATTTTGTTTGTTCAATCCTTTTAGATATCTTTGTTTCAATCACTATTTCCCACTTTCCGATTAAGGTGAGAATGGGCTTGCCCAATATCAACTGCTAACCCGAATTTTATTCGTAAAATGCGAGCATTTGGTTTGCAAAGCCAAGTCTTAAAGAGTTATCTATCCTTCTTTTCATTTCTGGGCAACTGCTAATTTGTATAGATGAAAATGTACTTTTTCTGAAACCGTCAAGTAATAGCGTCAATACAATCGTGAAGTGGGGAGTAAACATGTCAATTTCATAATCGCGGAGCGAAATTTTAATTTCGCTCCGAGGAGCGAAAGTTGAAATCTGACACCTGTCAGTGAACATAATTCAAATATAAATGATGTATATGCATTTGACAAAATCCCAAG